>OX459095.1:43070600-43153100 GCA_949775045.1 Metridium senile
AATATTTCTTGTGTCCGAACGCAAGAGACAAATCGTCCTTCAGTATAACGAATACAACCTCCCCCTCCCCTCCCCAACACAACAGAGCTTATAAACACTAAAATCCGAAACTAAAAGATCAAGTATAATACAAACCTGTACGTTATGTATCTCAAGACTTCTTCCCTTGGAATCAGGCAAATCATAGAAGTACGAATGGCCTTCATTTTTCTGATCCAAGTTTTTTGGATCTTTACCAAAGAGTACCACCGTCGGAGTTGTTGAGTTAGAGTCGTCCAACTGTGTTGCGTAATTCACGATTCGTTCGCTGCTTATACCAGTAAAAGCAAGGTGAATTTGTTCAGGGTCAGCATTGATGTTTGTTATGATGGATAGTAGAGCGAGTAAGATACCAAAGTAAGCCATGTTTTCTTGTCCTTCATATGACGAGGCTCACTCTGCACTTCCGGTGTCATGTGACTTTGGACTGATACAAGTCTGGAATGAACTTCATCACCACAGCATGCCTAGCCTCCTATGCAGCCGCTCCTTTGTATCGTCACGCAATACGAGTTATTGCGTGACGATACAAAGGAGCGGCTGAATAGGAGGCTACAGCATGCCCGACGTGTATAATCTTTCGAGAATATAGGTGGTATTTTCTTTAATTGATTTAGATATATCTACATAAAATACGACTTTCGAGTTTAGTCCCGGAAATTAAACGGGACGAGAAAAAAAGGTTTCTGGGAACGTAGGAACTGAGAACAAGGTTGTGGTTTATAAACGTATTTTATGTAGATGTATCTAAATCAATTAAAGAAAATACCACCTAAATTCTCGAAAGATTAATGAAATATACCACTTGTATGTCTTGTATCAGGAGCCCAATACCACTCATCAGTGCTCCGTGTTCGTTCAATTTTATCAAATGTGTGTTGAATTTTTTATAATAATAATAATAATAATAATAATAATAATAATAATAATAATAATAATAATAATAATAATAATAATAATAATAATAATAATAATAATAATAATAATAATAATAATAATAATAATAATAATAATGATAATAACACAGATATTTGCTTAGGCAATCTATGCCCGCAGTATTTGTTTACAGAATGTAAAAACATAGTCTGAAGTTTAAATAAACAATAATAATAATAATAATGATGATGATGATGATGATGATGATGATGATGATGATGATGATGATGATGATGATGATGATGATGATGATGATGATGATGATGATAATAATAATAATTTATTCACCTACAAATGTGTACGCAGCACAACTAACATTGACCAATTACTATTGTTGTATTGTATTATTTCTTTTTTCAATTGGTGAATTTTCAAATGCACTTGATTTATCAATTCTTCTCGTACAGTGATATTTCCTATCAAAATAAAATGATATATAACACAATGCAATGTATGAACATCAAATATTATCATTAGCAGTTTAATATGGCAGTCATTAAACTCATATTCGTATTAATAGGGGTTTATAGAAAATTGTGCGAGCTGATTGCATGTAAGTAATAGGCGACTTGCACTAATTATAACAGGTCATGTGACTCTATTTCCCTTAAATCAACTGACCCTTGTAAAGTAAGCCTCAGAATCGGAAAGAGTACCTTTATAAAAATGAAATTGCAGTAAAATACAATGTACAATACAGTAGTAAATATGAGATCAATTAATCAGTCTAAAGATTCGTTTAGAAAATCCATTGGATGGTAAGCTCGTTCCATCCAAAGCGTTCAGTCCCAAACAAATCTTAAGAAAATGTCCAATGTTAAAATAGGCCCTTTGCGTTCAATTCTGCTAAGGGCCTTCTATTTTAACATTGGACATTTTCTTGGATACCGCATGCATAACAACGTGAATTTGGAGAATAAAGCTGCCTCGCGGAGCACATAAAAATTGCAAAGCGAAAAACAAAACACTTGATCTTATAATATTCGTTCGTTCTTTATCGGCAAATACAGCTAGTCACTTGCTGACTGTTCGATCATGAGCGATAGGATACATGAAGTTCGTGAACGAAGACATTATTTGCTTCAAAACTAATATAGAACATATAAAAAGTATGAATAAATGAACTACTTACCTGTTCAGTGTTTGACCCCGGGTGTTTGACTCTATTCCTTCGAAGTCCTTGGAGTTGTATTTTAAATATGGCGGCTACAATACTGATTTAATTTTATACAGGCCTAGTCTCTCACGGACTATAAGCTTATTACGTCATACATTCGCCCCTCGAAGTATATAACTACACTGGGTAGGAAGTCTTAACTCGGCTTTCGTGCCTTATGCTGTAATTTAAAAGAACTTTGCTATGCAATCTTCCATATAAGGCAATGTGCCATGCAATGTTCTAGGGTGGGGTAAATTTAAAATTTGTTCTGATCGAGTTAATGTACGTTCTAGGGTAGGGTAAGGCACAAGTTTTCAATGACCGCGGAATCATAATATTTGCAAAATTCAGTTTATTGTAGCAAGAGCCACCGCCGAGAGCTATGCATCAAAATAATTTATGGTTTTTACATTTATATTTTCTATATTATTTTACGACCAGACGACGCAATTATAAAATGTCGAGGAGCTGTTGTTACTTTGAGAACTGCACATTTAATAGTGTCTTTTTTTAACAATTTTATAAAAAAAAAGAAAACAACATGAGATGAAAAATATGTTTTTTCAGATAACGTACTGCAGAATGCAAGTTCGTGTTACGAAATAATTCAATAGAGTAAGAAATTCTTGTTTCTAATTATAAGACCTATCAGAAAAGAATGATATCTGAGGCATTTATAGAGTAGTTTCACATAAGCAGCTTCTTGTATGCTTATGTGTTTGTTCTATGCTAATGAGCTCGTTGACAACAAATATAACGTATGCACGTGCATACGTTGTTACAATGTAAATACAATTAACGTCTTTCTTTCTAAAGTTGACGGTTTTTTATATTGTAACAACGTATGCACGTGAATTCGTTATATTTCTTGTCAACGACCTCATTAGAATATAAGAAACACATTAGTATTCAAGAAGCAGTTTATGTGAAACTACTGTATTGTTCATAGAAAACACTAAACAAAGCCTGGATGAACAATCAGTGCCTCTGATCGTGAGTCTCACTCTTGATTAGTTTGTACAAAATTTGCATTCTGTACATTCGTAGCTAGATGATGACTATAGCTCATAACCAGAAAAACAAATATTATCAAAAACCTTCTCGTATTTCCCTTTACAACACATTTCTGTGCACATTTTGTAACAGCAAAAAAATAAATTTCCTATACTAGCTTCACCCGAATGAATTTAAGCATTCTTTGAGAGCATTTTACCTATTCTTTTAGCATATTTGTTGTTAACAGAGCCGGGAACAGCAGCGGAAGTATCACACAAAAACTTTAGTCCTCCCCTGTAAAAATTACAAGAAAGTAGTTTGCTGTCAATTTATGACCATTCGGGGATAAGAGAGTCGTAATTTTTGTCTTACAAGCCTGGTACGAAAGCCTAAACAATAGCCTTTTGTTATAAGAGCTGTGTGATTGGATGTATCATGGCAACCTTGATGGAGGTTCCTACCCAGTGTAGATATAGTTTCGACGGGCGAATGTATGACGTAATATGCTTAAAGTCCGTGAGAGACTAGGCCTGTATAAAATTAAATTTATTGAATTAAGGCGCCATTTTTAAAATACAACTCGAGGACGATAAAAGGAATAAAGTCAAGCTACAGGTAAATAGTTCATTTACTCATACTTTAGTATATGTTCTATATTAGTTTTAAAACAAATTATGTCTTCGTTCACGAACTTCATGTATTCTATCGCTCATGGTTCAATCAGTGGTTAATTGAACAGTCGTCACGTCAGCGCGTTCCTGTATTTGCCGATAAAGAACTCACTTCAGTCTCTAATCCCTAAATAATAGACGCGCCTCAACCATTCAGAATGCGCAATTTCTAATGTATAGTTTATTATGTTTTATAAATTGTGTTAATCAGTTTATTGTTAATAATCTGGCTCATTTTGACAGTGCCAAATCGAATATAGATTGTACTGACTCTTATCTTTAACAGTAACAAGCCATTGAATTGTTATAAATATTTAATCTCAATCAATTATATAAATACATTTACAATCTCAAGTTATTCGTATCCTATCCCTATTTACAATCATTCATTATTTGCTAAATATAATCCTAGACCTAATATAACCCTTGCTATGTAATCTCTATATCAATATTATTTATATGTTAAGTTCAGGCACCTGATTCCAAACTCTTTGGCGTTTGTTGGTAACTTCAGTGGAGAAACGTTTTCTCTTCCGGGAGGAAGTGACGTCACTTTGTAAGTCACTGACCATGCTATCAGCAGGGAGAAAGTCGAAGAGATCAAACTTGACTTCCGGTTCAGACTTTGAGAATAGGAACATATCGGGTACATACTGACACAATGGGTCCATTGGTTCCTTATCGTGGTCTGACACGCACTTAGATGGGTTCTTTACGGACATACACTGTGCATCAACTGTTTCAGAGCTGGCACGTGATTCAGGTTTGATGTCATCAATGAGTTCTATCAGCTCTGAGAACTCTTTGCTGGAGAGGACCTCGTTAACGTCAGTAGAAGGGACTTTAGGAGAAAGGTACATATCACAGACACTGTCAGTGTCCATATCATTGTATGTACCATCCAACAGAGCTTTGGTGTCAGATAGGTCCAGACCAAACAGATCCTGTAGGTTGCACCATTCATGGACCTACAACAAGATGAGAGAGACATTAATCACCAACCAACCAACCAACCAACCAACCAACCAACCAACCAACCAACCAACCAACCAACCAACCAACCAACCAACCAACCAACCAACCAACCAACCAACCAACCAACCAACCAACCAACCAACCAACCAACCAACCAACCAACCAACCAACCAACCAACCAACCAACCAACCAACCAACCAACCAACCAACCAACCAACCAACCAACCAACCAACCAACCAACCAACCAACCAACCAACCAACCAACCAACCAACCAACCAACAAGTCAGTCAGTCAGTCAGTCAATCAGAAAACTAATTACCTGATTTTCTCCACTTGTCTTCTCTCGTGGTACCTCGTCTACAACCGGAGTCGTGACAGTCACACTTTCACTATTTGTCACGTCAACTGACATGGTTTCTGTCACGCATGATTCAGTATTTTGTTCTTCGATGCGTATTTCACCAAGGGCAAAGGCGTCTGCTAGGTCTGATGCCTCAGCAAGTAGTTGCGACATGGCAATCAATGCATCGTTAGTCTGTGGATGTGCAATTAATATACGCGCGCATTAATATACTATGCGTGACTAAAGGAATAACATATAGAAAATGAGAACGTACCTCTTTGTGTGAATGAGGAGCACCATTACAAGCACTGTAAGAGCACTCAGTGGTTTCAGGCCTAGGGTGGGTACTAGCAGGCTCTGAATATGGTGCTAGTTTGACAGAACTCTCACAATTTGTGACCTTGTCAGACATAAGAGTCCCTTGTTGGTTTTGGTTGCCTAATACAAACACAAAACAAGAATGTTATTTTTGTATCTAACATAATATATCAATCATATTTTCTCTGCCTTCTTACAGCGCTGCTTTCTCTTTCTGTCTTCTCTGAATATCAACAAATGGCGCGCCATTTAGATATTTTGTAAATAGTTATAGCAATAGGAATTAGAATAACAAAACAACACCTGGACAAAAATGTTCACGCATCGTATGCGTTTTGACAACCTTTGATTAAAACAGCAAATAATACTAACTTAGTTGTGCTTACCTGTTTCAAGACAGAAATTGCTTGTAGTGTCATGGCCATTACTGCATGGGGTTGACCTAATCTCTGTACCAAGACAAGCCCTTGGAATAAACGTCAAGAGTTGGTAGAATGGGACGACCTGTTGAACACTGCATTGGTTCACAGATGTCCAATGTAATCTGCTTCTCTGCACTGGGACGCTAGCTGGTTGCTGGACTAATGCAACGTCTTCACGTGGTACAGCATGTGCAGTCACATTTTCATTGCGAACAGCAGATCGTTTTTTCTGCTGTTTGCCTAGAAAAGTGGTTGTTGCCAGCGAGAGTTGTATTTCATCAGAAGAAAGAAGACGTCTACCGACGTTTTCTCCCTAAAAGCACGAAAACAAAATTATTACAGGTTTGACTAGTAAATTAGTAAAATATTTTCGTTTCACTGCATTGATCATGCAGTGGTGGCCTAAGAGTTTTTTTGCGCCTTTTTGACAGCAATACATGCATGTTTAATGACTTATGCGTATATAGAGGCATTTGCAATCTGTGGAGAGCGAACAATGCATAAGTTTGCTAAAAATCGCATGTCTTGTAATAATTATTACAGCAAAATTAGCGACCAGCAAATTGTGAATTTAGTTTTCATTTTGGGCAAGTTTTAGATCCGTCTTAAGCTTCAATCAAGATCAGTTGGAAGACATTAAATTAATCAATGGCTTTAATTATGTACTGAAGCTCCGTCTCCAAACTGATCGAAAAAAACAAACCCGAATCAAATCAGTTGAAATTCAGTCAAATTAGATGTTGCATTTCAATGCTAGCGCAACATTCACAAATTCTGTTTCGCTTTTTGTTTTTCTAATTCGCATTTAGCGATAACAGAACGAATTCTGAATTCAGCAACTAACCTGAAACTCGCCAGGAAAGGCTTTGGTAGATGTCGCTTGTGAACAGTATGAAACTTCACTACTGCGACACTCAAAACTAATGCAAAAAAGAAAAGCATTCTTACAGAGCTTTTCTAGACTACACAATGTCACACTGGTACAAAAACATGCATTGGAAAACAGAACATTCATACAAGCATTCCACTCACGTGAATATAGGAGTAACTTGCGACATTTTCAAATTTTATTTTGTAATTTTCGTGATTTCAACGTTCAGACTTGCTTCACAGGTTTCACCTTCAACGGTTTTCTGCAAAACTGACGAGGTCGTCTTGGAGATGGTGTTTTATTTGTCAAAAATCACGTGATGCCCGCGCCATCAATCCCAACGCCCTTTGCAGTTGTTTATGTTACTATGGCACTGGAGGTCTCATTGGTGGATCAGAAGCGCGCGCAAGCACTGGCGCAAGCACGTTTCTCTGTCGAGGTTCGGGGACGCGCAAATATTCATGCGTTGGTTGGGTTTCCTGTGGAATAACGTGCAATTATGTAAAACCACAGGGTAACCGAACGCCAAAAATCAGCGTGCTTTAAAATAAATAAAAATAAAAATAGATAACGTCTTAGAGTACAAACATTATACACGTGAAACAAGGAGTACTAATTAGTACTAAATAGTGCTAATTAAACAATAGAAAACAATAGAATTAGCATAAAATATCCCTATTTAGTACTATTTATGTTTGATGCACGCTTTTAATCAGTTTGTACTCTAATGTATTTATAGCCAGTAACTTATCGGATGAGACTCAGACTCTCACTCACTATTCCCACTGGCCATCTACTCCCAAGGGAGATGATTAATGAAATGCAAGACTATATAAACAATGCAACGTGGTATTAGCTCATTTCTTAGTTGCCCAAACTGGCGAGACGAACAACATCCATCAAACCGGAATGTAGGATGAAAGGGGAAAATGGATGTTACGGGGAATAATCCTATGGCGTTGAGAAAGTTTACTCGAGTATTTTTTGTCTCCCCCCCCCCCCCCCCCCCCCCCCCCCCCCTCCCGCCTACTTTTTCGTGCGAATATTGCCTCAGCACTTTGTCCCTCAGGATCTATTTTCATTGTTTAGCTAAGAACAATGGAGTTCTATTGTTCCCATATCTTAATCATCGACCGAGGGAGAATTGCCAGTGAGAATATATTACTAATTTGTTTGGTAGAATTCGCTTCACTCGCTTTGTGACTCTCGTTCCCTATGGTCGTAAGGTACATGCGCATGCGCGTCCCTTAGGACCTACGATACAAAATTCAGCCAAACTTTGTAAAATGACCTCTTGCCTTGTAAATTACAGTCGGCCCTTTTTGTTGCAAAGCCAGGTGTTAAAAAACAATAAAGTTCTATCCTGTAAAATGACTTTCTAACACCTATAAGGGGATTTGCACAAACATGCCCTGTCAAGTTGGCCAGGGCTACCGTAAACCAACCAATCACATGTGAGATAAGCAAACACACTGGCCGATCCTTTTCAGTTGTTCAGCCGGGTTGTTCGGAGTGAATGTGTTTTGCCAGATTTGCAGTTAAAATTTACGAGAAGTAGTTTACCTACCGTCAAGAAAAAGTGAGTATTTTACTAGCTTTTAAATATTTTATCAAGTAATGAAGTTATTATTTATTAAGCTGAATTAGTTATAGCTAATTTGGTTGTAATTTGATTTGACCTAGCTAGGCTAGCCCTGGAGCTGCATTGGGAATGTCTGGGAATTCTCACGAATGAATTAAATCATTTAATTTATTGTAAGTACAATGGCCTCTTTTATTATTTGTTATGTAAATTAGGATGAACTTTCCCTTGCTTTTGGTAAGGATGCAAGTTATCATATTTTTATGTCAACTGGTATTAAACCTAAAAAAGTGACTTTATTTTCACAAGAACTTTAAAAATTACTAACTTACTAAATCCTGAAGCTGGGAAGTTTTAATAACAACGGAAGAATAATACACTTAAAATAAGAAATAACAGCTGCAAACTATAATAAGTTTTGTTGTATTTTGACTATGTTTATCCATCAACCAGTCGACAAAGTCGCTTTCGTTTGGACGTGGTTCGTCGATCTGCCGGACATCATAGGGGTGGGGTGGTGGTCGAAGAATTTGGAGAAAAAATATTTGTATGTAATAATCAGTATTGTGCATAACTGTATTGGCGACAACAACAATAATAATAATAATTCTAGCTAATTATGATGGTTGTGATTATGATTGCTGAAGAGTATTATAATATTGTGTTGTGTGAAATGATAGTGAAGATGACGGTATGTAATTATATTAATAATCATGCATTATCATCATCATTGCTCAATAATCTATCATCAACAAAATCAATGTACCAACATTGCCATTACATTAGCCAAACCGTTATTACCATCACCAACACCACCATGATTATGATTATCATTAAGACGTTTCAAACATAAATGACATACAAAAGGACAGTATTCTCAATTTAAAAATGGATTTAATTAAGACATAACATCTCATAAAGTACAATTATTGTTGCTATAATACAGCAGCTAGTATTTATATTAATAGTCTGAAACCCATAAGTGAACTATAACATGCAAATATTACAGCGATGCTCTTGAATACTATTAGATTCAAATAGTTGTAGAATATGAGGATGAGTTAAGTTAATAAACTTGAAATTTCAATTTGTTATTCAAGATGGCAAGATGGCTACTTCAAACATTTTTCTGCTTGCAATTCGGTACACAAAAAGCAGGTCACTTAATTTTCAAATCCTACTCAGAACTCTGAGCTAAACCCTTTTGGAAAACACACTTATTTCAAATATATATATATATATATACACATATTTCAAAAAACGCTGTTGCACCTTTAGCAACAAGCATCAAGCCAAGACCAAAATGAATGCTGTTTTATATTTATGTATAGAAATTAGATTTGTTTTCTAAAGAAGTAATAACAAAATGTATGTATTTCCACGTGTTTGTTATTGTATTATGATCAATTCTGTTCAAAACAAGACTTTAATACACTATCAACACAAAACCAGCATTCATTTTGGTCTTGGCTTGATTGCTTAATGTTTGAAATAAGTATATACTTGTAGGCTAGGAAATAGGCCAGTTGAATTATAGTGACATAGATTATGAGCACCAAAATGATTTGCCTTCCTATTATTTCTCAAGTAATTGTTCTAGTATTCTTAAGAGGGAATAAAAATCTGAATAAGAAAGAAAATTTGTGAAGCATTCCTGTAGTGGTAGTATAATTAGTGAGTGAGTGACACTTCTGGTTCAAAAGCCCCATCCAAATCAATCCACAAGTTTAAAATGATGTCACTGTTAAAATGTCCTTTTCATGGTTCTTGTCGATCAACCTCAGCCTCGATAGCTTGTAAAATATTCTTTAGAATTTGACTGTCTACAGCTCCCTGCAGTAATTTATGTACATATTATCAAACAATCGAAACACTTCAAAAATGAAAATTTCACAGGCTGTTGTACTAAAATTATAAAGAATTTTACACGCTATCTAGGCTGAGGTTGACTGACAAGGACTGTCAAATGGTCTATTATAATTTTTGATTACAGATTCCAACTTTTAGGACATAATTTAACTTTGGAATGATTCGCCAGTTTTGATAATCTGAAGCATGACAAGAAGTGTGTGCAGCATTTGCAAGTTTCAACTAACTTATGAGTTTCTCTTATAGTGCAATCACTTTTAAGTTACATTGGTAACCTTTTATTTGTTCCCAAGATCAAACAATATTATTCAACATGAACTAAGATTAAATTACTAAGGATACAAGCACAGGAACTTGCTTTATCACAGGCAATAAAATGTACTTTAACTACAACAGACATACACAGTGACATTAACTCCAACCAGGGCCACCCAGACAAATTTTAAAATAAAAATCTATTATAACAAACCAAAATCTTTCTAACAGATTTAAAAATATTTCTTGTTTAATCTTAATGTATTTTGTTCGATAATAAAATATAAAGGCTGCCATTTAAAAAATTAAATATTTGTAGAGGTTCTTTTGTATATATTCTCTATCGTGATTGGCTAACTTTCTTTAGGTGGCCTTTGGTTGAAGAGTTGCACTGTAATGAATTATGAAAGAAAGATCAAAGAAATGTATAACAAACTGAATTTGTCATTGATAGATCAATTAAAGTTGTTTAAAATGCTTTATTACACTTGTGTTCAAAAATTGTAGTTGCATCCAAAATTATAATTAACATTCCCAGAATGCAAAGGGTGTGCATAATTACATGGAAGTTAATTTATTAAAAAATAATTTTTCTTTTTCAAACATTTCATTCAACCCTACTGTTGCGTCAGCTTGATAATAAAATATGTACAACCAAGCTATGCTAGAAAAAAATAAAAAAATCATACACCACAATGATGCCATCCAGCAGTGTTAACTGTGTATTCAACTTTAATTGTCTGCGGCAACTAATGATTTTTGACACAAGTGCTCATTGACTTTTTTACAAGGTCATTTTGAATACAAACAAAATAGTTCAATAAAAATGCATGACATTTTCATTAAATGTAAGTCCAATTTTCATATTAAGTTGATTTACAACTGAATATGATCTTGTGAAGTACATTGCATAAGTCAAATAATAAAAGCACTTTAAACATTAACCCACTTTTTACTGATCTATAATTTATCTTGCCATTCATTTCTGTGATCTTTCTTTCATAATTATTCTACTTACTTCAAATTTGCAAAGATCATTGCTCTTTTTACAATAGCTTGCTGTTTACTGTTTAAAAAAGTCCTGCTATCAATGATACTCAGCTGAGGTAGTCTGATATTTGGAGGCTATAATAATTAATTTGCTTAAAAAAGTCTCTTATTTAATTACTGTACTCGACAGTTCTTGTTCTTATTTTGCTTTTTTAAAGTGTTACCCATAGGCGCTTGAGGTTTAATATCTAAAGGATCAACATAAACTATCCTTGGTCTTCGAATTGGTCGAACCTGTTTACTCTTCTCAACAGGGTTTGCAAAAGGATCGTCCCATGGTAGATCTACCGGTTTCTTGTTAGCTTCCTTCTGTTGAGAATCTCTTGAGGTTCTTGATGTTTGACTTGAGGATCTTCCCCGACTATAACTTTGTTTGGAGTTTTGAGAGTTGTTTTTATTTTGTTCTCTACGTCCAATAACCCTATTAGTTGAAGCAGTTAATCTGTGATTTCTTACAAAAGAGTTCTCAGGGACGGTTCTGATAGGTAAACATTCCAGTGACCTTGAAATCGGTCGTTGTAACAATAAACTGTCCCTGTATGAAATACTCCGAGTATTGTACCCATACTCACCACCTTCTTCATCCGACATAACATAATAATGTTTAAGTATGTGCTTTCCTTTAGGTTTCTTTAGTGAGCTTCTTGTTTTCTCATCAACATTTAAGTTGGATGAGCTTTGACTTGAAGTCCGTTGAATGTCATCAATGACAGATGATGACTCAGTCCCGTAATTGCTATCCCTACTTTCTATTGTACCATAATTACTATCACGACTTTCAACATCCTCAACAGGTGTAGCTTTGATATATTCATGGTTTTCTCCAGCGTGATAGTTGTCACCTATAACCCTATAAGGTTGTGGCATGTTGTCGCTAGCATGACTGTGTGAACCATTTTCTGACGATGCAACACCAGAGCTTCTTCCTTCATCACTCTTGACATAAAACTGTTGTTCACATTCTCCATCTTGAACACTGACACTATCAAATGCATCCTTTCCATATGGTGTTTCAATAACTCCAAACATTGTGCCTGATAATCTTTTATTGTCCAGTGTAGTGGAGATTATAGTCCTTTGTTTTGGTGAAGTAAAGGGACTATCTTGATGATGAGTGAAAGCAGAAGAGGTATCCTTGATTTTAAAATTATTCAACACTGATTCCCCATTTGATACAGGAAGCTCTGATTCCATATGCTCTAGGTCAGAAGTATATGATTCTGGTATAGTGCATTGTGGAGAAGTTGTCCTTGATTGTGAACGAGGTGGAACTTCAACTAATCCAATTGGGTGTATCCCATGACTACATTCAGGACAGCAATAAATTTCTCCATTCTTCGGTAAAAAAGGTAATCCCAGAAGAGGTTTTCCACAAGTGTAACAACTAAAGCATTGTGTATTTGCATGCCAGTGCTGTCCATTGTGGGCCATTTGACTGGCATCAGGTTCAATCGGTTCCCCACAAGAGTCACAAAACTCAGCGTAAAGACTTTCAAAACAGTGACAACAAAATGGCCGATTGTCTCTCATGACATAACGCATTCCACCAAGAGGACTGTCACATTCAAAGCAACTAAAATGTTGAACATGCCAGCATTGATCTTCTGCTTCTGTGCATTGTTCCGCAAAGATGATCTGCAATTATCAAGAGAATAGTCGGTGATTGGTATCTTATGAAGAATAAAGAAATGCAGTTATAAAGCACAAAGGGATTGAAAGAACACAAGAGAAGAGTTAAGAGAAGCATTGTGTAAAGTGGAGTGATTCTCAACACTTCTCAAGCATTCTGACAATACAGCCTTCCACTGCTTGTTCCTGTTAACAATGCATGGAGGTGCCATCTTAAAAAGTGAGCACTGCGTTGCTTACATTGCAATAATAATGTGTCAAAACATTGCAATTTTCACATTGCAAAGTGAGCCCATCTGTTCTAATATGACATTACATTAGCATGGCGCATTGTATATTTCTTCTAAGACAACCCTATGCTGACTCTGTGCTCACTTTTCAAGATGACAGGCCCATTGCTATCAGGAACAATAGAAGCCTGCATGTGTCCCAAAGTGCTTTATAACTGCACACAGCACAGTGAGCATGTTTTCATTACTACAATACAAATTGACTTATCAACATGCAACACATATACTATGTGCTGTTATAAAGCATGTACCTCAAACAATCAGAATGGTTGATTTATAATAGTTATTTTATAAATATATATTTTTTAATTTAACACACATAAACAACATCAACTGCATATGACCAAATATTTAATAACCATGTACTTGTCAATTTATAATTACCTCATCGCAAGCCGAGCATCTAGGTTTAAGTGATTGTGCATGATGACGTCCACAGTATACTTTGGAGTCTTTGTAGAAGTAGATCAAATCCACTAATAGCTCTTTACATGTTGTACATATAAAACATGATGCATGCCAACATGTGTGTTGACCAGCTCTTGTGGCAAAGACAGCCATAGAACCAGCTCCGATATGATCACCACACTAGAAATAAAGGGGGAAAAATAGTTATTGCAGTAGTCACATTACATGGTATATATCAGACCTAACATCTTTCAGTCTACCCATCATTGCCATATATATCAGACCTAACATCTTTCAGTCTACCCATCATTGCCTTCAGTGAAGATTTGCAGCAGCAGTCAAATGCTTCGACAACAACTTTTTCTAACCGCCACATTATTTATGAAGCAGTGGCCAAACGGCTATGATAGTTGATGAAAGTTGAAGGCGTCTCAACTATCATCTACTATCATTCACACGGTCAAATGGCAAAAACTATCATGTGAAATTTGAACATGTTCAAACTCTATGATAGCATGATAGTTGGTGGTCAAACACACATGATAGTTGGAACTATCATCAACTATCATGAACTATCATTGCCGTTTGACCGGGGCTTTATCATTATTATGATGATGATTTATATGCATGGTAAACATAACTTAGATTATGGTGATTGATAATTGAATATGTAGTGTTTACAACATGAGCGGCTGTGTTGTATTGGCAGATACAATCGCAAGCCGAAGGCGCGCGATTGTATCGCCAATACAACACAGACGTGAATGTTGTAAACTACTTAAAAAATGTCTAGGTAAGCTCTTTCATATTTGACCAAAATTTTCAAGATTAAAATAAATTTTGCCGTAAAATTACAAGTTAAAACTTATGCAAATCAGGATATACAACACTAGTGTTGTATCAGATTTACAACACTCGTCATGGTCATGGTTTCTTTTGAAAATGTCTCATTAATTATTCATGAATTTTTTAAGACATGATATAAATGATTTTTCACTAAATGTTACAGCCATTAAAACACACCAAAATAAGTAAGTATTTGACTGTATAATTTTGCAGATTTTGGATTGAAGCTCAGTAAATTACGTTCACGGAATACTATGAATAACAATGATACAACCAAGTGTACATCTCATATTCATTCTTCATTCCCATAGGTAAGTGATATCAAACTCTAGCTAATACACCCCAAAGTTTCCACCAAAACTATTTTACAAATTATTATTTAACATATTTTTATATAATTTTGTATTCCATTTTAAGTTTTACATTGTATTTCACATTACTTTTGACAGTTGGTTTCTGAAGTACATTTGGAAGTTCCGAACTTCATTAGTAAAATTCAAACTTAATACTCCCCACGTAAATTTGATAATTTGGCTGTTAACTTTTTAAAACAAATAAGCCAAAATGACCTGGATAAATCTCAATCTAGACCAATTACCAGCTTTACGCTGGAAGTAAGTTAATTATAAGTTCACCAATGAAGTTTGTTGTGACTTCCATACGATACAAACTTGGGAACTTTCAACAAACTTTCAGAAACCAACAGTCAAACGTTATGGGAAATTAACTATAACAAAATACTGTAACTTTCAAAACAATGTGATACAGTACTGTCACTTAATCAATATCACCTTTTAACTCTTTAATTTTTCATACAAATATCCTACACAAGATAATGGGTACATGGTTCTCATTTTTACCTCTTTGCAAGCATATCCTTCAGACAATTCAGGTATTTGTTTGACTACTCCTCTACCCAATGCATCCCGTTTCCGCAATGCCACAAAGAATCGTAGTTCTCTTTTCTCATCTTCACTAAGACCATTACAGAATCTTGCTTCGTTATCATGGGGCGGTAGCTGTAGAATTATTTGCCTGTTACGATATTTTTCTCCAATGCTGTCAACATAAGGTATCTTTTCTTCTGTAAGCGAGCTCATATATAGATGAACCTGCAGGGAAATACAAAGAAATGATTCAGCAAAAAATGTTATCACCATTTCAAAAACTGATGAATATTAATGATAATTTGACAAACAAAAAATCATGTCCATGAAGAGTGTTGTATAAACCTAATTCAAAAAAGGTTGACGGGGCGAGCGATGATTGGCGATTGGCGATTGCATGACCAAAAGGGACTGTGGGTAATACCAATTTCTTCTAATTCCATTCTAAATTACCCAAACACAGTTCAGCGATGACCTTAGATGGGTGTCTCCAAGGTTTCCCGGAAGGGTGGAGGCATTGTTTGGGTAATTTAGAAATGAAAGAGAAGGAATTCGTATTACCCATAGCTCCTTTCTGTCGTGCAATCGCCAATCACCAATCGCCGTTCGCCCCATCAACCTTTTTTGAATTAGGTGTATATCTGATTTATAAAACGCTAGTATTGTGTATGCTGATTTGCATAAGTTTTAACTTGAAATTTCTCAGCCAGATTTACTTTTATCTTGAAAATTTGGGTAAAATATGAAATAACTAACCTAGATGTTTTCTTTTTTGTTTACAACATTCATGTTCGTGTTGTATCGGCTATACAATAAGGTGCATTCTGCTTGTATATGCCGATACAACATGGCCGCTGATGTTGTACACATTTCATGTAAAATAATATCAATTATTATATATATAACCATTCCACAATTAAAGTTAATAATTGAACATTGAACTTATACATTAGATTTATCAAATAGATACTTTGAAACATACATAAAATGTAGTCAACAATGAATATATATAGATATATAAAATTGTTTAATGACTATTTATTTAACATATATTTATAAATTAATTATATGTATTCACATAATATTGAGAAATGATTACCATATGATTTGCATGACAGAAATAATTCAAACTAATGATAAGCTTAGTCTATCTAATCCTTTAGTATAATCTAATTCCTTTAGGAAGTATAGAACTTCTCTGATTGAAGGATAAGAACATCATGTACAGTTCTTATCTTATATTTGTATTTCATAAAGTCTGCATGATATTGTTCAAAAATGTCCATGCTTAGACAAAAAATTCATTCTTCTCTAATGGCTATATAAATTCCATCTAAATATTTGGATAAATTTTTATTTAATTATTTATTTAATTATTTGGATAATATAAAATAATTAAATAGAATAATTTTTACAACAAATAAAGTAAAAAATAATAAATATATCTCTTGAAAAATATAATACATTTGTAAATTTATAAATATAATATTTGCGCCATGAAAAAGATAGTTCAAGATGTACATGCATTATATGCTTGAATAAAAACCTTTGTTACATTGTAAAAATCCAATGTGTCAAATTTATGGACAGGTTCTAAGTGCTGTGTATTAAATTCCTAGAAAAATAAATTTTCAACTCAAATTTTCGTCTACTGTATATAGTACATGTGTTGTCCGGTTACAAAATGTCCATGCATGGTTAACAAAAACAAACAGTTAAATTCCATACCGGTAATCAAAATTGCTGCTGTCCTAAACACTGGAACTCTATCCCATTTTTTATAAGAAAAACATGTACTGCAAAACTTAAAACTACTCATTTGTTTAAATTCGTATTTCAATTTGTATATAATTAGCTTACAATTTTCTGTAGTTCTGTGTATGCATGTGTATTATAATTGTAATTTGTCTTCCTCCTGAGTGCCTATGTATAGAGCTGCCAGTTCAAGATAGTTGTGTTATAAATATTTTAATTATAATAAATATTATGAATAAAAAAAGGTGAAAAATCATCTAGTAGGTTATATATTAATATATGTTGTGTACCATGAAGGCTATTGATTCTAAAGTGTTGAACATTAACAGAAGCACTTGCCTTGGTTGATAATCTGTCTATAACATTATACAATGTAGTTCATATTTAGCAACCATTTAGATCTTCTTACATATAGATAGCTAGACATCTAATATTCTCTAAGGGTATGCATGCACTGTAGAATTTGTGCAATCATCTGATAGACTAGCTAGTACGTAACAGGATCATGAACTACAGATCAATACAAATATTTGGCTACCTAAGTTAATATATGATATCTTGAAAGAAAGGCATCCAAATGCCATATATCACTAGACACAATGATAAAGAAGTATCTGGAAAGTCTGACTTTGTAGATGGTGATATCCTGATAAGTCTACTTTTTGTTCAAAAGGAATGCCAGTAATTTGAGTGAACCAGAAAAATTCAAAACCTTTTTAATGTCACTCAACAAGAATATTCAACCTCCTGACATAGTGGGTTTCACCAAAATGTTTTTTTATACTAACACCAAATACCTCCTAAGTTGTGAAGTGTGGTATATAGTCAAATAGAGTATAACTGAAGACGAAAAATAATAAATGTCATAAAATATTTATAACTATCGTGGTGGTCTAGGTTGGTGTTTAAGTAAACAACCCTAGTTTAAACACTGGAGCAAATGAGTATGAAATCAATGTCCAAAATGACATACCGGTACTTGAGTTAAAAATTCTATTTAAAGTATATTAAAAACATTTATACCATTTTTGCACTAATAAGGACATTGAATATTTTAAATATTATAGCAAGCATAACACTGTCAATATTGAATATAATTAATACAGATAATATTTTTGTGGTTTTAGGAGGACAAATGAAATAAAATATGAATAATAATTAGGATTTTTCTCAAAACGTTTATTAAACTTTCTTCAAAGATTGAATTTGAAACTTAGCTGCATGAATATATTAATTATTCTATAAAATAACATTTTAAGATTAAGTTTTTAATAGACATGCACAATCATAATATGGCACAAACTTGAGATAAAATATCATTCACCAAGTAATTTTTTAAAGGAAATTTTTTTTAAAGGAAAAAATATCTTACTGTGTTTATATATAATACACTGGATGTGATACTTTTTTAACATATTTCATGAATTTATTACTGCTTATTAATTTAATATACATACATCTACTGTATTCATGTGTTAATGCTATCAATTTTATGTCATATCACTCAAGCTATATGTTTTTAATAAACACATTCATGTCACTAAAGTAAAATCATTTCATGTTTTTTTAATCTACAAGGCAGAGTATAATCTAGGTTAATTAAGTATGGTGTATTCTGGTGAAACTATACTAAGAACAGAAGGTGTTTTTGATAAGACATCAAACTTTGGCCTTACCTGCTCAGGACTTAGACCTGGTGGCACCCATGCATATTCATCTAGCGCACATCCACTGTCATCATCACTTGCTAAGCTTGATGCACGATGTACATCTGCCATGTAAATGTTTCGACCAGCTTTAGCATCATCTCCAATGATATTATGATCCTCTCTTGGGCACTTACAGTTGCGGCAGATTTTCCTGAAAAATTAATCAAATAAGCATTAATTCTGTCCTAGCGTTTCCCATTTTAAAGTGTCTTTTCCCCTTTCTTAGTTCCTTTTTTTCAAACATCTCAAATTACTACACAGTATAAGTATGAATTTATATTCTAAAAAAAAAGTTTAAAATGAACTGAAAAAAAAAATGACAAGGAATTTTCTTATAAATTTTTGTTAGTAGGGATACTTTTTTGGTTTCATTTTTTCACAGAAATTTGTATCTAATTATTATATCTAAAATTTTAGTTATCTCAGTCTGCTGCTGTGTACAAAACCATTGAGCTACATTTTTTGTATAAATAGGTAGTTTTTAATTCTTCTGATAAAATCTTTTTTTCTTCTTGGCTAATGTAGTATTGTTAGAATGTACCCTTATCAGTTTGACTTTGTAGATTGAATACACAATCTTGTAGTATTGTTAGAATGTACCCTTATCAGTTTGACTTTCTAGATTAAATACACAATCTTGTATATTCAAAAAAGTACATCTTCAATATTACTGTAAATATTTGTTGTTTTGTTGACAAAACAAAATCATTTTAAACTGAATAACTGACAAATTAAAATGTATTTTTCCTAGTTATAAATAGATTTTTTTTCACTGTCTGTACATGTGTAAAAATGAACTACCGGTACTATATATACATGTATAAGATTTATTAAATACCATAAATATTATATTCAGTGATAATAAAAAAAATAAAAATACCTAGACATTTTCACAAGCAAAATTGATGAGGCAGGTATTTATAGTTTTACATTACATTTTATTCAAAAGAGAACAGCATTGAATGTATACCACACATGTACACCTACTTGCAAGAACGTTGTCATATTAAAAAAGAACATTTGTATTTAGTGGGTTAAGAATAAATTAAAAGTACAAAAGATGATCACTGAAGCTGAACTCTTTCTTTTGTACTTTTAATTTATTCCTAACACACTAAATACAAATGTTCTTTTTTCGTATGACAACGTTCTTGCAAGTAGGTGTATATATATATTAATTTCATAAATTGTATGATATTTTTTCTAAATTATTTAAAAAATGTAATATGTAATACATGTGCATCAACTTGTAACTTTGAATATAAGAATCTTAAATGCAAAACATTAATTAGAGTAGCTTGAAACATGGGCACTAGTTTTTAAAAACAAAAATGTCATTAAATTTATTGCATTAAGTGGAGAATTTTCTATCCTATATATCCTACCGGTATGTGTGTTTTAAAGCTATTTTTCTGGATTATTCATTAAGCATGAATTTAAAGGATCAAAAGCTTCATCAGTTACTAATGAAATTCCTGTTGAGATTACATATAATATGGAATGTAGTGCGGTAGTGAGTGTGAGTGAAGCTCACGGAAGAGCCCCGACGGGGAGTGATGGTTGTAAAATATTTATTCATTTATTTACATGTACAACTGTTAGGTTTTTTTTAGCCTTGAGTGTTTGTAATGAAATATGGAAGTGTTCACTTATCTCTCTACTTGTGTACAGATTAAAACAATACAGAAATATGACACAAGAACTTTTACCACATATAAAAGAAACATTTTAAAATTAGATTATGAGATTTTTAACATGTATGTGTTTTGAAGATGAAGTGTTTTTAATTAAAATATAAAAGCGTACACTTGTCATTCACCATGCACTTGAATTTGTATAATTAAAACAAAAATACATTGTATATTTTAAAAATAAAATAACCATTGTAAAATTTTGAAAAGCTTGAAATATATAATTCCAGTATGATTTTTTAAAAGTCTTAGCTATAGCGTTGTACAATAAAATGTACATTTTTAAACCTGTATAAACATTAAACAACGCCAATGTTCTATACAAAGAAAGGAAAGGTATAAATTAATCATGAGAACATTCTGAGTCTTGCTGTTGTAAAGAATGAGAACAGCTAAGATTCTATACAAAATATAGAGTATTATCCCCAAGGTAGAACAATGATTAAAATAGTTTCAGGATCAAAGGGCAAATTGTACCCTTCTAGTTTAATGTAAAAACTAAAAGTTATTGTAAAATGGAATGTAAAATGCTTAAGTAATCCAAAAATATTATAAATATGTTGATGAATTACCAGTAGAAATGAATGTTGTATGGAAAAACATTTCGCTTTTGATATAAGTGCTTTTAAAATTACATGCCATATATAATTAAAGACAGAATATTATAGAATCTAACAATAGAATATTTTGTTACATACAAGAACAAAAAACAATTTTATAATTTCCTTTCTAGAAAAAAGTGAGATTCATCAATTAAGCGAAGACAATTCATTTCTCTTCTGGTCGCTACCATATACTAGATAAATAAAATGCATGTCCTATTGAAGAGTATAAAATATAAAAATACAACATCATTGTATATCTTAAAATTCTCATATACCTTAAAGAATTATCAGCATGATTTAGCATATGAATCATCAGAAAAGTACATTGAGTTCCTTGAATAAAACCAAAAGCATATATATAGGTCTTTTTTCTAATGACAAAATTAATTTCACTCTACTATGCCCTATTTTTAAGTAATTCAAAAAAATTATATTGTATTCGAAAGTCTCATATACAAAACACACAAGGTTTAATGTACCTTACAGAATCCTCCAACATCTTACAGGCTGATATCCAACGATAGAAGTGAGAATAACAATGAAACCATAGGTCTTTTCAATTTGTAAAGGCAGGACCTACATGCAGGCCTGAGCATGTTTTCACAAACACCTCATAATATTAGCTCTCTTGACAGATTGGAGTTCTTATCTAGAGTACCAACAGTTGGTGGTTGAATATCACTATACTAGCAGGTTCATTTACGACACATATACTTGAAGAAACTCTCACAAATGCTGTCTTTGTCTTGTGTATATTATCCAGAGTTTATAACCAAATAAGACATTCTCTTGTAGAAAATGAATTGATTAAAAGCACCTGGTATAACCATTGTTAGCTTAATAGTAGGAGGCAAAGTGTCATCATTTTTTTATCTCATTTTAGCCTGACTTATTATTTCCTTTACCTGACTAAGACTATAAGAATTGTCTCTCTATTGGAAGTTCATATGTAATTTCAATGAATAATCTTTACCCGTTTTTTTAGAAATCAGCTTTATTTAATTGTGTTTAGCAATAAAAAGGATATCCCACTGTTTGCACTATGAACAAAGAAATAGTGGTTCAAATTCCATCAACGCAATACTGTCTTCCTATTGGCTAAACAATGACAAATAACATAATGCCTGAGTGAGCTGTATTATGAATTAAATAACCATTCTTATATTCTTATAATTCTCAATTCTCAATTCTCAATTTTCTCTTGGTGTTTTAAATTCAGACAATTTAACAAGTACAGATGTAAAAAATGTGTATTTTATTTAGCTAAACATTCAATTAATTTGTAAAATTAAATGAGGCTATACTTTAAAATACTTTTTTCTATGAAATGTCATGTAAAATAAATTCAGACAAGTATATACAAACTACATATATGGTGAAATCTTTTTTATTTTTTATAACAGACAGACAGACAGACAGACAGACAGACAGACAGACAGACAGTCAAAACATGTATTTCATTAATAAACATATGTGCGTAATGATGCATATATTATACTATTGCATAATATAATTATTGAACAGTTAGAAAAAAAAAATTACAAGGAACTAGGAAAATACATGAAATTGGAAAATGTATTTTTTTAGGAACTTAAAAAATGTTTTTAAATCTATAAAAGGTTACCCTAACTTTACTGACGTTTCAAGCTTTAGCCCTAAATCTATAGGGGATATATATCAGGAGATAAAATTAAATTTGCAACATCACAAAAAATGTTAATCTAACTTTACTGACGTTTAGAGCTTTAATTAGCACTCCACCAAAGGGCCAAAGCTAAAAACGTCAGTAAAGTTAAGTTAACAATTTTTTACGGTGTTACAAATTTCATTCTATTACCTATTGCTTATATCAAACACCGATACAGCCTATACTAGTTTACTCGCTAGTTTCCATTTCTTTTTCAATCTATAGTAAACCAAATCCCTACAAGGCATTAAGTTACCTATAATCTTTAATATAATTACTTTTTCATTTTATTCTACACTGTCCATATTGAAAGACTATATGCTATATACTCTGCAGGGCATCACAGCAATAAAATACAATTACACCTGCAGAATTACCTCTTGGGGGTTGAAGTAATGAATTTTAAGGGAGTTGATAAAGGAGGCAGCAGTTCAGATGGTACTTAGGGACAGACTGTTAGATATTTGAGGGGTTTTATAGTTGGGGGTTGGCTATAAGCAGGAAAAAAATAAGCACAGCTTAAACCTTGATAAAAAATATTGTGAGCAATAAGAAAAATCAGAAAAAATATTGGGAGAGAAAAAGACCTAAAACATATCCTGAACTAAAACATTACCCAGCCCCCTCCCCCCTTAAATATCTAATGGCCTGTCCCTTACAAAAATAGGTTTTTGGTATTTAACCCCCCCCCCCCCCCCCCCCCCCCACACACACACACACACACACACAAATATCTAATGGTTGTCCCAATATATCTAATTGGTGTAATAGTTATCTTATGGTTGTCCCTTATTACTTTTTCAGTTGCTGTAATTATTGAATTTTCAATCATTATTGGTATGTTAATGTTGTTTTCTTTTTCACACAATCATTAAGACCACACACAACATATCTAATCTTATACTCTGTGGGGGCTTTAAGTGTCTTACACATCGCAAACAGCAAAACAAACAAACATGTTATTATTGAGAATCTATAAAGGGGAAGACCATTTGATTTTGATAGGAAGGAGGAAGTCCACTTGTCATTTTCACAGTCCCATTCAGTGACCATGAATGATAGTTCCAAGTCTAGGTTGAAGTCACTGCGCAAGATAAATTACGGTTTTGCTATGTATGGCAACCCCAACCTTGACTTGGAACTATCTTTGTGATCAATGAACAGAACTGTGACAAACTCTATTCTTAGTTTGCTCAATTGTATTCCTTATATTTTTGCCACATTATATTTGATGTTCCTTGATATTTTTCTTTGGATTTAAACCAACCCCTCCATGAAACGCTCTATCTAATATAATAATAATTTCTGTGTTGTGTTATGGTTATTTTTTATCGATCTATTAGTGCAGTTTATTTTATCCAAGAACTGTTTTAAAAATAACGATAATAATAATACAAATGTATAATTACTGTAAGCATTCTAGCTTTATCAACAAGGAATGCTAAAGAAAATAAATGTATAAATGCTAAAGTAAATCAATGAAATTTAAAATATAGTTTTCTAAAATGATCAACTTTGTTCATTTGAACCAAAACAAACAAACAATGAAGGTTAAAAAAAATCGGATAATTTACCATTGCGAAAATAAAAAGGAAAGAAAGAAAATAAATTTGTAGATTTCATTATCAACTATGTCTATTTCAATCAAAACAAAACTTCAAAATTTGTAACAAATTCATTATAAAACATTGAAATATGTCAATTATTTACCGTTGAAAAAAAAAATCAAAAAATAAGAAAGAACCCGACTTCCGTTGGTCTTTGTAAAGCGATGAATCACTGGGTGAAAGGGATTAAACCATGCGTTTTGGTTAACGAGTGTGGTTGCTGAATTATATATAGCTGAGCGGACACTCGCAAAGGAACATGGAAATTGATACGCTATAATGAAAGATCCTTTGAAGCTAAAAAACAAGAAACAAGTTGACCTTACTCACGTTCATAGCGTTGTTTGTTGCGGAATAGCATCACTCATTGATAACAATAGGAAATTAAAACTCTTATTTAACACACAAAAAAACATTGTTTATAGCGTTTTGAGAAAACAAAGCTTTACTTGTATTTCGATCGTCGACCGAAGTTCATATTCAATATAAAATAATATTCTTATTTGCGAGCGTTTTAAGTTAAACAAATATATTCTTTTGAAATATTAAATGCTTTTGATAATCTTTAAGCTACTAACTAACTTTGTTGGAATAAGGTATCTTGAAAATATTGTTTCTAAGAATTAAGCTTTATAACAATTGTTTCTTCGCAAAAATTACTTTTGGTGACCTTGCACTCTAAACACTTCAGTTTCAGAAAGTCTTTCTGAAAAATTAAAATACACTGTGGCATAATTATATTAGAATAATACTTCTAAAACACTTTGATTTGAGAAAAGTCTAATGAATAACTTACGGAAAATAACATTTTAATCATCTTTACTCGGTTAATAAAAACACTTATTCAAGGGTGTGAAAAGATCGTCCAATGGTTCCTCAATATCACGCTTTTGTGATATTTATTTTCTACTTCTATTTCCAAAAATAACTCAAAAAGTTCCCCCAGAAGAAATTTCAGAAAACATTATATCCGGATCGTTTAGAAAACGTAAAAAAGATAGTTGTCAAATAAAACATCAATCCATTTGATTTTCCTTCTAATTTTCGGCCTTTTGATGTTTGCTATATTAAAGAAACACATTTGCTCAATTAATGAAGCCTACATACATATATTAAACAGTAAGTTATTGTTCAAAGTTATGGTTGTTTTTTCGTCATTGCGTGAACGTCTGTGACAATACCGCCAGCTATTGATACAACAGTGGCCCTAATCAAAAGGTTTAGCTCTACACCGCAAATGATTTACACATGTGAAAACGAACTTGGCAAGAACTAATATTATAGTATGAAGACTACAAAATTGTAGGGAAAGGTTTTTTCCTAATCGCCAAATATTCACTCGACGCCTTTAGCACAGGAAGAGAAAACGTACATGGGCTTCCGGACTAGAAGAGTAGAAGAGCGCGTCAATAGTTTTAAGTTCAGATTACCAGTCATTAGATAGAGTATTTCTGTAAAACGACCGTGTCATAGAGGTTATTTAGATATATTAAATGACCCAAATGAAAATATAAATCAGCATGGCCACATTATTGCACGACAGGGTTACGGAAAGCATTATTGTGGAAAGAAGCCACAGTTATTGAAGTCAACGCGTACAGCACATTCCTGGTTATTCCAGGCCCCGTGTGTTGTGGTCAGATAGGTCCATTAAATGCAATGTTTAGACCTTTGAAACGCCAGACTTGGTAGACTTAACGGCTCCAATAAAATGCTTTAATTAGACACATCGAGTGAAAATAGGCCCTAATTAAATATCAACTAGTATCTGCTACATCTTAGCTTTATCATGACCGGTCTTTGCAATCTGTACCTTTTCTTTGTAGATAAGCCTCTAAATACGTCACTCTATCAGATGCTCTACTCTGGGATTAATAATAGGCAAATAACTCGACCATCGACGTCTACATTATTACAAATTAATCAAAAGTTGAGAAGTTGTTTTTTCCGTTCTTCCTACTGCGCTTTGTTATAAGGAACACATTGTTAGATGATCTATAAGTTCAACATTTAATAAATATCCCCTGTCAAATTATTGTCATCAGAACAAATGCTACTTCTAGCGAGAATCAAAATAAAATCTTTACGCTTAAAATAACATTCTATAGAATGTTGTAAGGATAGCGAACAGAAGCAGAAATAATACCCGAGCCAGCTCATTAGACATCTTTAAAAACCTTCTATCTGACATACCAATCTTATCTTTAGACGAACAGAGTGATCGATTGAAACAACTTGCCGAATAATGGCGATGGGCTAAAGTAGGAGACCTTTGCATTCCTCTACACTATTGTTGACCAGATTTACATCTCTACCTCAAAAGTAGTCTTTGAATACTAATCATTGAGTTTAAGTCTCAGGGTACACATACTACAGTTGGTCACAGGTTTCTTGAGCGCTATACACAGGACAAGAAAGTATTTACAATGCTTTATTATTATGTGTGTCACTCGAAACCTGTTGAGCTTCATCCATAAGATACGTACCTCCAATAGTGTGCGCTAAAGCCAGGGCACGCATCTTCGCAGTTATTACAAGCCTTTGATGTATCCTCGTCGCCATGAGCTACCATGTCCTGAAAGGAAAGAGAACAGCTATCAGTCATTGGACGTTATTTCGTCGTACAACACAGCTTGGTGATACGAAGGTCTTTGGAAGCGGGCTTACCCGAGGGATATCACTTCTCCTCATAGCTGAAATAGCCGATTCCACCCTAACTAACTGATAAACTTTTCCTAGATGATTTTTGTCAGTCGATAGAAACACGTCGGCCGTGACATGGAAAATTAACAGTAGGCAAAAACCCTCTCAACAAGAACGAACCATTTGCAAACGTGCAATTATGGCTGATCAACTGTAAAATCAATACAAACTATTCTTCTAGTTGATTGACGTGTCTTGACGTTAATTAATGCATTGACCAATCACAAGAACCGTGTTGCATTCTTGAATGTCAACACACTATCAGTTCTGGTCATATCTCTCGGCACGTTGCAGAGCGCATCCGTCGCGTAGTTTGAAGAGAAAACCGCCTAATCTGTTCGATTCAAGTTGTTTTCAGTAAGGAAATACTTGTGGTTGGATAAAGGAACACTATGCTAACAACGCTAGTCTAGAAAAACTCTACTGCGATGCGCGAATCCAAACAAAATCTTTCTCACTTCAAAAAGCACACAAAAACAAACAGTCTTCAAAACCCTGCTAACTATAAACCCTTTGAGGTTTAATTTATTTTTATTTGTTTTAAGTGGCTTTTGTTTAGTCAGAATCTTAATTTCAAAGCAAGTAACTGATTGGTGTTTTGAAAACTAATAAACTTTAATTTATCACTGACATGAGAAGCTCAAGTGCGCAAGTATGTCTGGGTACTTGAAAGGCTACTGCTTGTTGCGAGGGCCTTAGCCTTGACAACGCTTGAAGAAAACGTCATTTAAAACAAATAACACGAGTTAAGAGATTAAAGCTAGCAGATTAGAAAACCTCGCTTCGATGGTGTTGTTCTTAGATGCAGTAACAGATGGATTCCTTGCTTTTTAAAGGTACAATTTAAAACCTTTTGCGTGCGTCAATCTTCTTAGTTATAACAGCAACGATATCATTAATAATGCGATGTTGTTTTTTTGTATTTTCTTAAAATACTTTTGAACTTTCAGATTCTATCAAAGCTAAAAATAATAATATGTTTCTTAATGTTTTTGCAAAATTTTGAGATTCGCAAACTGAAAAGAAAAGTTAACGTGTATGATTTCTTCTTTCTTCTCTTTTTTCTTTGGTTTATGTTTTTTTTTCCTCGTTATGATGTTTTGTTGACATGTCACGGGGTTTGGTTTAGCAGAACAATTGATTACCACTCTATTCTATGATTGCAACGATGTATAATGCCCTGAGGACTTTCGCCGTAACTCTATCACCGTCAACCACCAAATGATGCTTGCCCATCACGAACAAACTAAAAACGACTTTTTCCGGTACTTTATATGGCATTTGCCATCAAAATCAAACTCAGTTGGAATGTTTTCGACTCCCGATAGATCGTTTTAGTATCATTTAAGATTTCGTGTTGAGTTTTATTCAAAAAATGGTTTGTTTTTCTTTTGTTTTGGTAATTATAAAAAGGCGTCGCG
Source organism: Metridium senile (assembly GCA_949775045.1). Lineage (NCBI taxonomy): Eukaryota > Metazoa > Cnidaria > Anthozoa > Actiniaria > Metridiidae > Metridium > Metridium senile. The sequence goes on from OX459095.1 coordinate 43,099,328, forward strand.
TCGAATGAAAACAAAAATAAACGAAAAGTATGGCTTTGAGGAGTTTGTGTGAATTGACGAACTATATAGACCATACAGAAATCGCAGGATTACAACTACGAATTGCGGTGATTTTTACTTTCCGCTGAAAAAAAGGCGGGCTTAAATAGGCAAGAATACGAAAGAGAAAAATTTGCCAGTACAATAGACGAGTACTGAAAAATTTGAAAAGGTAGTCAATAGATTCATATGGTGAAAATGAAAAACTGAATAATGAAATTTCAAAAGGGTTTTTTTTCTTTCTAACTTTTAAACTATTTACAGTTGTAAGCACTTCGAGCCGTATCAGGAGACTCTAATTCATCTTTTTTGTTATTATGACATTGGTTATATACATAATATAACAAAAATAAAATATCTGAAGGAAATGCTAAATGAAATAAATACAAACGAAAAATTACAAAAGAAAATAGGAATGCCAAAGTAAACTTACGAGAGATAAGGAGCAGTATTGGGGATAAAATGAGGGAGCACAATTAAAGGTCAAAACACAGAGTTTGTCGATCCAAATTGGTAAATGAGATGAATGCAGAATGAAACCGGAAAAGGAAAAATAAGAAGAAAGGGAGAGAAAAAGGAAATAATGGAAAATACATTTAAATTGACTGCCAGGGTTGACAAAAAGATAAAAGGCCAGTGGTAAATGAAGTAATTAATTAAGTGTTAAATTATCGAAATGAATTGGAGTGAAAAGAACACACAGGAGGTCAAAGAATATCACGGCAAATACGATTGAGTCGATCAAGAAACTTACACACTGGAACTGATAAGCCATGTTGCACACATTGCCTCATCAAGAGACGATTAGAAATACATAACGGTCAACTAGATTGCAATGTAAACAATTCCACGCGTTAGTGTATTATCGACGCCATCTTGCCGCTGGCTGCACGCTGTCTAAATCACTTCAGATACTCAAGTGTTTTTGTTCAGATAATAACTCGGTAAAGTGTTATTTAGTAGGTTGGAAATTACCTCGGGGGAAGAGGTCGAACGGTTCCCAAGTATTGTCCCAGTGCATTTAGCTTGACCAAATACCTAAATAGGCCCTCCTTTAGCTATTATTACCCTAGACAACCCGGCTACTCGTAAAAAGCTGTTTTGATGTAAGCACGATCATTGACGTCATGATTCCCATTGTGGCCTGTTTTGTTTCAATCGATGGAATGCGAAGTTTGGAATAGTTAGTGTTGCTGTGGTTGATGAAGAATAGGAAAACCTCAATTCTTGTTCCTCCTTTTTCACACACGTTGCATGCAATTCCTTTCTTGTGAATCAAACATTTACTGAGATCAGCGGAATTCAAATCTTGTGTTTTGAATACAAATACATGTAATACCTTTTTAGCTGATAGAAAATAGTAGTTGATCGTGACCACTCACTGCGAAAACAAATCGAAGCTCAGCAAAGAAAAATTCCATAACGTTACGTATTTTAGCCGGATGTTAAAAATATTTTTTTGTATTACGAAAAATATTCTTTGCCTTAATATAGTTTTTTTTTCCTGTTGGTAAAATCCCCGTAGATATGCTAAAATGGAATTTTTTCATTGTGGACACTTATCACGCAACGAATAATAATTACAAAATACAATCCGAAAGTTGGCAACTATGTTGTCACGTGGTTGAAAATGATACTGATGTTGCCTCAAAGGATGGGTCATCATTTTACGTCTAATAATCGGACATTTACAGGAAGTAAAAACTAACAGAATGGTCCCTTGTTTTAACATTAGTACATTTATTACAGCCCCCACACGATTTGAACTAGATAGTACTGAATAGCCGACTGACACTCTTATCCATGTCACTCCCAAGGCTAAGGACCGCTTTACAAGTCTCCCCAAAAACACTTGGCGAAACTAATAGAAACAAGTTCGAGTCATTAACGTGAAATTTAACTTACAATTTTAACAACAGGATAGATGGATGATCACAAAGACTAAACTTTGGGTTTGCCTTGAAGAATTCAAAAGCATGGCGAAAATGTTATGCTAAAAATCGACTGGACAGGCCAAAAGAAGTCGTGTTGAAAATTTACCGCAATGGAATTAGCAATCTACCACTTACAGTAGCTGATGTAGTCATAATTAACACTACTCAAAGTTAAGAGCTATCGAACCGTGTACACCAAAACAGAATAGAATATCACGAAAATGGAAGTAACGAAATCAAGCTTCTGTGCGCACTGCCGGTCGAGTAGACACACACGTCTAGAAGAAGGAGTTACCTTGAAAATATGACTCATCGTCCATTTTGTAACCATAGCCGGTGGATATGAAGTACTGCGGTCAGTATATAAACTGCCCAACCTGAACCTACTTCTCGTCAGCTTGAACGTGCGTGAACCGGCGAGACTGGTGCATTGAAAATCGGCCCAACCCACACGGTCACCACTTGACGTCACATTGGCTTTCCTTCCTCGAGAATCAGAAATAGAAATGTACAATATTGAAAAGCAATTTGCCCAGCTTGATCAATGCTTCGAACCAGACAATTAGACGGTACGAGATAAAAGTTATTGATTTTGCAGACGTAGACAATTTAGCTAAAAATATGCCATGGTAATTGGAAATTAAACATTTAGGTAGGTGTCGATGTTGTCTGGGGTACCGTCTAATAACCCGCGAAAGTGTAAACTTTAACACAATATAACTACAAAAAAATATAATAACAAAAATAACTTAATTTCAAGAGAGAGAAAACTCGTATTTAACATTAATTTGTTAATCACGGCGGCCCTCGAAGATAAATAAATAAATACAAGAGAAAAAGTGTCGGCTATTGTGTGTAAGTGACTCTTCAGTTTTAATTCCCAGACGGGTTTTCTGACTGGCTGCAAATTTGAACGTCTAACATCGGTTTCCGACTTAAAAATGATCAATTTTGTATTAATTCCCTCCACAACAGACTGCGTTTCATTTAACGTTTAGAAAAAAAGGAAAAAAAAATCGAACAGGTTTCTGACAGACAATCCGGATTTTCTCTGCCGACTTAGTTTGTTTTCGGTACTCGTTAAACATTCAATTTCTGGTGACATTTCCACAAGTGATCTTTTCTTTTTGCGGGTGCTTAAGGAACATTTAATTTCAATTGGATCTGCGTCGCATTAAAGTCGGCAGCAAATTCTCCTCTATTGTCAAGATCATTCGTAACCGCAAGTAGTCGGTAGTGTTTGTCACTGCTAGCCCCATGGCGTCGAAACGAGAAGCCAAGCGTTTCTTAATAGTTACACGATATTTTAAAAACCATCAGTAAATACGCTAATCTTGGGCAGAAAATAACTTAATCGAGTGAAAAAATAGAAGTCCGCCTCGGTGGAACTGAATCAATTTGTGGGTTTTGTTATCTCGTAATGATCCCATATGAACATCACAAAGGCTAGTATAACCTTTTAGTTGAAACCTTTGTGTTAAGCAATTACAGGTGCTCGGGGGTGAATAATTCTGGTGGCAGAATACAGGTAATGTTATCCTGAAGGTTAAAATCACATTTCTCCAATTATGACGGCATGAATATGACTGAAAGTAACACTGTTGGAGATCGTAGTCCTGTAATTCTTGAAACGATTTGCATTCTAACCGTTCCGTGGCCTTTGGGTCACTTTCAGTCATTTTAGCTTTAGGTGAACGGAAATTAAAATTACTCTCTTTCTTCCGTTGTTTTGAGAAAGAGAAAGATATATTTTGACTCTCGATTCCGTTAAAGAACGACCGTGATCCTGCACTCACGTATTGATTTGATAAAACGATCAAACGCCAGTTTTTATTGTTGTCCATGGGGAAATCGTTCGATCTTATCGTGGAGGAACTTCATTTCATCGCAATTAACGAATAAATGTTTATTTTCTTCTCCACAGTGAGTCACTAAGATAAGGTGGCGTGCATCGGCTCGCGTTTAAATATATAAATATTATTGTTTAAGGTTCACGATGAGATCTTGGTGTGAGCTTCCTATAACTTGTTCATCGTTAGTTCCTTTTACCATTTAGGAATGTTAACGCTGTAATTCCTTACTGATGGGATATGTATAATGATATGATCACGTGATTAGACTAAGTATTATAGCAACATTAAGATATAGCTTTAGATCAAACATTCTAGAATCATTGATCAGCTTCTTTAAAAATTCTGAAGGTGATCATTCTTGCAGCCCTGTATTTCAAGATTCTAGAATCATTGATCAGCTTCTTTAAAAATTGTTAAGGTAATCATTCTTGCAGCCCTGTATGTCAAGATTCTAGAATCATTGATCAGATGATGGAAAATCATTTGGTTTTTGCAGTGCTGAATTTACTTCTAAAGATTCTTGTTTGATTATTTTAATGGAACCAAACATCAAGGTTATAATTTAATTCCCGAGGCCCTATGTTTTAATATAGATTCTCCAATCATTGATCAGCTTAATCAATGCAAATCCGTCCCCCAAGGTCTACATATCTATATTACTAACGATCGATAATTTTTGATCATGGCTCCTTTGTAAAAAAAAAAAAAATCCTTTTTTAAGATTTTCAAATAGTTTGCAGTTAATATTAAAATATTTCCCAAACCATTCATCAGCTTCATGGGAAAAAAACATCACCAAGATATTCGCATGATTTTTCTTGAAAATATGTTTTCCTGTTTACACTTATATCATCCTTCCGAAATCTATTCCCACGAAAGAACTTGCAGTTTGTCAGTTCCACTTGCCAAAAGGCACAAAATTGAATTACAATTTCTATCATCGTATAGGTCACCACATCTTCCTCGGAATATTTTCACTTCAACCCATGTTGTCATTTGTTTAATTTGTCTGCGGTTGAACGTGTAATGCCATGAAGACGCTTTAGGGCCTGTCCATGCAGTCTTAAGACTCTTTTCGAACTGTCTAGCATGTGTTTCATTCAAGTCATTTACTGTGATTTTATTGCCAGCGAATGTTTGCCCCCTGGCATTTACTCAATAAGGAAGCTCACTACATTTGAAGTTAAAAACGATCTAAATGGGCATGATCTTAGGACCATGATATACGATAGCAAAGAAGCTAGTCATCTTGCATATTCAGTGTTAGATACATCGAATCGTTTACCGTTTTTATTGAAATAGTATTTAAAGTATTATTTATATTTTATGGTGGTGGTATTTATAAGGAAAATCATTCATTTTAGAGAATAAAATGATAAAAATATAAAATAAAGAACAAAGTAACGATTCAGAATCAACCAGTACAATTCAATTCACCGGCCTTTTATAATTGTCAAATATTCCCTTCTGGAATTTTACTCGCGAAACGAGATGCAAGTTCAAAATATACAAGTCATATCTATTACCAGACAATTCAAATGCTAGAATTCTTAAAATTGTCAAAATATTTGCAAGTGTTTTTTTTATAAGGAGCTCTGCACCAGGTTTGACCATTAAAAAGACAAACGAAAGAAAAGAAGGAATGAAAAGAAGTATAAACTGGTAAAAGGGAGCCAATCTATCGTCGGCTACATCAACTCTATGATTTTTTTATCCATGCCAAAATATTTGGACGTTTAAGCCAGCAATTAAAAAAATATAATAAAAATGAGAATGTTTAAAATTAACAGTTCTAAGGCAAACCACTGCAGGATCTATCGAAAACCTGGCTAGTACTTTCATATGTCAAAATATTTAGATATCTTAAGGAGGTCAATGCAATTAAAAACGTTAAAAAAGAAAGAAAATTTAGTATCGTTGACTAAAAGAGTAAATGATATATACGACTGAGTAAAAGACTGAGTAAAAGAGATCGAATACCATTGGGACATATAAAAAACCTGGCTTTTTTTTACATGTTGAAATATTTGGTTAAGTTTTGGAGCTGTTATAACAGCGTAAAAAGTAGAAATACGATGTACACAATGTAAAAGTAAAATCTCTAAAGCTCAAACATTGCCAGACATATCAAAATCCTTATACGGCTGCTATTACATGTCAAAATATTAATGTGTTTTGGAGCTTACTGTAATTATAACAAAACGTAAAAAAAGAAAAAATAGAGAATGCTTTGAATTAATAGTACACGATGCCATTGGAGACAAACCAATTACCAGCCACATCAAAACCTTTGGCTCCTCATAAACGTTAAGTTATCACAATGTTGAAAAAATGGTTGTAAATGAGTTCAAGTGTCCCTCGTCAACATTCTTACCTTGGTAAAGTTGTGAGATCCTTGCGAGAAATTCATGGCTAGCTTTCTCTTTAGAAAAAGCAATACAAGATCTCTGTATATAGGCCCCTTAAAGAACCTTCAATTTTCTGAATTATTATTCCTTGGTGCGGCAATATTGGATATTTCTATATTCGCGGGTTTTTGACTGGTTGGGATTAACAATAAGGCTCAAGGGAAACCATGAACCGTGTTCGATAGTATTCAATTTACCTACAATAGTTAGATTGATAATGAAAGACTCTTTTTATAAAGACTAGTTTTGATTTGAATGAAATGAGACCAGGCAGTGAAAGATTAGACATTTGGGCTCAATACTGAATAGATAGATATATAAGGTACCAATACTGTTTTTTTCTTCTTAGCCGATTTGAATTTATATCTTACCTTCATAAGGTGTGCTTATATCTGGCAATATCCGATTCACCAAAAGACTTGTTAGCTTTTAAAGAACAACCCGTAGGGCTGCGTTATCTTAAAAAAACGTTGACCAATAGGATCCTTTTACAATGAGTTCAAACTAAACATTACACTAGAGGGGTACGACTCGAGTCTTCCGCTAAATCCTCTGAATAAAGTAATGATCGTTGTAAGAGTGTGTTAGGCTGTGACGTTGACTGGTTTGAGCAGTCAGAACACCTCATCAATATACACCACGTTCTTAAGGGTGTTTCAATTGGTTCAGTCTTTTGTTGTTTTACAAAAGATGAGTTATTTACATATATTAAGTAAAGCTCTCCTTTATGTTCGAATGAAGTGAAAACAAGGACCAATTGGATTTAGTAGTTACAGTTGGTATCTTGTGAATGAATTAAAAAATGATGCCATTCAAAACATTGGCTCTAATACAATAGATATAAGAAGCAGATGTTGCCGAGGTGCGAGAATCCACCCGCTCTGGATTACCGTCAATGAAAAAGGGATGATTCTTAAACGCTCTCCAATAAAACAAAAACATTGTCGTATCTAAGACTTCATTTATATTTGAATAGAATCGTCTAAAACAGGTATATTGTGTGCTAATACGACCGTAACCTTCCTCAGTCGAAATCGGAACACCAAAATAAAGCAGTCTTTGTTCTAAGACATGAATTTACGGAACTCGTCAATCTAGCGCTTTCAAAGTTTGAATGAGAATTAAGCGAACGAAAAGAAATTCTTTTTCATCTTAATTGAATTGCTGAGTGGTTGTTGACATATAGCTGTATGATCACTGACAGCGTGTTTTGAATAGTAACACCCTTGTTTTAACTATGCTTTTCTATATGTTACTATAAACAACGGACCAATTTCTCCTGTTTGAGATTTCTGGATTCTTCTACTCATGATTTAATAAAAAAGTTCCATGTCGATACTCTTTTTGGTAGTAATCCTATTATTACACCCAAGGAAACTTGTAACAAATAGCAATCACTTTACATTGTTTTTGCAAGTGTTTGAGATTTGAATCCTCCCATTTTTAACTAGGTCCATTACGATTTTCTATGAAAGATTCTCCCAACAGTGACAGGACTTTGTCAGTGACGATTTAATAAAAATTCACAGACCAATAGTTCTATATTGCAGTAATCCTATTACTCCGTGCAAGGAAACGTTTAATCAAAAGGAGCCTTTGATTCCCAATTCACAGTGCTAAGACTCTCTCTTATAGATTAACGTATTAATTTGAACAAAACAGAAAAAGATTCGATCATTTTACAATATTAATAAAACATGTGGGAGGGTCCAAAACAGTGCATTCACACCCTTGTGTTAAAAGCCTGGATTATGGACAGTATTTGCAGACTAGATAAAGCCAACAAATGTGGTCAAATTGTTGCTAATAATGTCATAAAGTATAGCAATAACCTTGAAATAATCCATTACTTTCAAAAAGTCAAGTGTCTAAGGTTTTTTTGGTAGCAGGTTTTCAGTCCAAAACGCTTACTCGTCCGTACGGGCACACGTTCCATATTCAAGGCCTAGGTCATTACAGCTAATCCATCTGGCCACTATAGAATAATCTGAATGAGGCTTTTCCATGCAATAAACATCTCCAGTTTCTTGGCCTCATTATTTCAGACATTATGTCTAAACTAAGGCTTCGTTAATGGTTCGAACCGGATATATGTGAAAAGGAGGCGAAAACGTGAGGCGTACTTTTAATTACTTAACCGCAGGCTGAATGAATTTGTTTAATGAGTCTCAACAGAGAAACACTATTATGATCAGATCATTGGTTTGTTTGGAGTTACTTGAAATGAGAGAAATTAGACCAGGTTTATGAATTTAAAAATAGCTGATAGACGCAATATTATGCGTCTAGTTTTTTTCCCTTCTGTCCTCTTTTAGTTCCTTTTGCTAATACCTTCGTCTCTTCTTTCGTTCAGTTTTATTTCGTCCATAACTTCCATTTTTCTGTCTTTCAATTCTTAGCGGTTCATTCTCATTCCGTCCTTTTATTTATTTTGTTCTCATTTCTTCTCGTTTCGTTTCTTCATTTGTTTCTCCTTCTAACCATGATTCCTTCCCCGGTTCCGTCTCATTTGTTCTTTCATTCATCTTTCACTTTTTCCTTTCCGTTTTGCTAGAGATAGCTGTCTTAATAAACAATTTCATTGTTTGAAAATCGGCGATAAAATAGCCTGACGCATTCATATACAACATTGCACTTAAGGATGAGAGATTATTCTTTGGATCAAAATTGCCATAGGCCCAACACATAAGTGATACGTTTCCAACGTTTTATATAGAAATACTCTGATGTTAAATGATGTGATAATTACATGTAACAAATTGCTTGGGATTTTTCAAGTGAAAAGAACTAAAAAAACTCAACGACTAGTTTGTATTGAGCTGCATAAAGCAATAGAAATTTGATCCAGCCTATTGTTATGACTTTTCGGAATTAAACACCCAGAAAATGTCATTTTGAAGTATCAAATGAAATGCATAACAATGCCATATAACTATTGTGGAAAGAGGTAATATAAAACATAATACCTCATCACATAAAATTAAAACGAGATAATGGTGTTAGACATACTGATTAGCATACATCAAACAAAGAATTACTTGCACTGACAATACATTCATTTATCTCAAAAACCAAAGGGAAATAATCTAAGAAAAACTTTCATACTCTACTCGGTACTCTACGTTAACAATTAAGACGTAAAGCAAGAACGGTTTCAACAGATTTGAACATTTCTTAAGAAAGCAGTTTATTGTTTATAATCATCGGAGAGGTGCCAAAAAGTATCCCTGAATCTGAAAGTACAATCTTCCACTTGTGAGCTCTGTAATGGTTCTGTTCAAAACCGTAATCCTGTAAATGCAGAGCAGAATTTAATTCGTGCGATTTGTCAATAAACGGTTCCAGGTTTAATGATCGAGTTTGTTTGTAAGAACCGCTTTTTTGTAGCAGCATTTATAATATCGAAAAATGAAATACTAAAACGAGCTAGTAATGCTATTTTATAATGGTATGTTTTTTTCTCTAAGAAATATTTAATAACGTCCGCAGTAACTGTACATGTTACCATTTACATTAATTATAAACACTATTTCACTTTACTTATGGACGAAACGTCAGTGAGTATCACACTTTTATACTGTGTACCAGTTACCATTTTATAATATGAGCACTCTGTTATTTCAAAAAGGATTATAGTTCATTACCAAAACGTCTGCCAGAAATAACTCTGTTTTTTTTACAGCGGAAAAGTTACACATTTTTCAATTCTACTAATAAACACCATTTTACTCCTGCGAAGGATTAACTTCCAAAACTGTAGTAAGTAACACTCTCTCTACAGTGTTTAAGTTATACTCAACTCTTTAGCATTAGATACTGCAAAACACATTAAAAAAAAACCACCGGGTTTGTACTGATCAAAGCAAGCACTAAAATGGCTCTCTTTCAAAAGAAGGCCGTCTTTTGTTAATCCTAAATAATGGTTTAATTCCAGGAGATGCTTTTATGTTCAGCTAACCGACCTAATGCCCTAGAGGCGAAGTAGAAGTAATGTTTCTTTGGTTTCAAATTATCAACCCGTGCAGGGCTTTTCGTTTGTGAGTACTAAACGCTTTTGTTTCACCACGAAATTCGATCAATGTTCATCTAAAACTGACTTATTTATAACGTACCCCAAGGGATTCCACAAATTAATAAATAGCAAATGAACGAATAACTTGAAAGTTGTCTCTATTAACGGGAATAAAGGGAGGGAAATATTTATATTATCAAATATTTCGCGGGCTTTTGTTTTGAGTTGTCATTTCTGAAGTTAGTGTTGCCTCATAAAGTTAAAAATTACATCTTATTATTTCAAGTTTAGTTTGGTCTCTATACACTTGGATTTCGAAAGTACTTTCTTTTTTAATAAATGCTTTATTTCATTGTTCGGAAAGAGATATTTTTAGTGTTGTTGTTCTTGCATTGTTTTCAAACATTTCTGCTCTCGAAGTTGAAATCTAATTTCCATTGTTTACATACTCTTGATAAAAAGCAAACATGTTAGAAAATACTTTATCAGTTTGAATGCCAAAAGTTGAGAACATATAGTTAGAATTTTTGTTATAATATCCTTACAGTCAAAATCAGTTACGGAAACAAAAACAGAGAATTATTTTGTGTACTTAACCACAATTACGCCAGCACCCTATGTAAGCAATTAGCAGTGTGATTAATTGAAATGCCTATTTGCAGGGGTTTTCAATTAGAGTGCTTTTAGAAAACTGTTTTTGTTTGCTTCAAACTTGAATAGTTTCTCTCCAGAGATTTGAATCGATTCAATTTATATTGAAAAGGGCGTTTTTGATGAAATTTACGCCAGAACTTACCAAAATTACATTATATCGCTTCCATAAGCACTACTTAACAAACAAAAACACCAATATTATTCATGCTGTTTTGTTTTCGACTTCAAAGAAAACTGCAGGAAGTACGTGTATATAAAATGAACAAAGAAAACGCATGTGAATAAGAATGCACAGCAAAAGCAAGGTAATTGGAGCCATTGTCTTACTCTTGCGATTTTTTTTTTATTCTGAAGAAACTTGTGGCGACAAACAACATAATATCAACAATTTATCCGTAACAGAACTACGTCAAGAACTTCGTTTTAGGTTATAAAAAGCCTCCTACTGATACGTGGATACAGCTTCATTCCCACATCAATCAGATAAAATCTTTTAGAATTCTCAACAGTATTGGTATTTTGAATAAGCTCGAAGAATAATGTCTTGTGTTAATCCCATTTTGACATTAATGCTTGTTATAGTCTTTGAATAAACATGTCGAATTTAGAAAGTCTGCGCAAAAACAAAATACCTATATTCCAATATGATAATGTTGAATGTATTCCGAATTGCTCATTTCTCAAAGTATACCAGCATCCGGCTTAAACGACAAACAAAAGGATCCCTATATATTATTATAAACCATTGTCTGTCAGTAGTTTAACTATTCATCAAAATTAATTAGCCTAGATTTGTACACAGTGTACTCTTGCTATATGGAACTCTATATAGGGTCTTAAATTGGTATTCGGAATCGTAAGAGCTAGCAAGGGAACTCATTTTCATCGTCTATATAATAGTCTAGTCGCGAAAGTTCTTTTGCATTCTTTTTCTGAGATGGAAGATATACTGAATAATCCATTGCCGTTTGTGTTACGATAACTTTTTCTGCAATTAATATTGAAATTTTTTTTAGATCCTTTTCCTATCCGTTTTAAAAAGGTGTCTACAATTAAGGGGTTTCCGAAATAGCGAGAGTTCATCAAACTGATATGCACTCGATGAGATATTTTTCTCCTCTTGTCCCGTTTTTGCCTTGTCGAATAGTGAGGTCAGTGTCCAATAAGTGAGTCAGGCTCTAATAACGAGAAGTTTTCAGTACTTTTTCTGAATACATTTTTGATCCGGTCATCTCAAAACTCAATAAAATGCCCGCAATAAAGAGGTGTCCTTTAGTGAGAGTTCTTCCAAAAAATATCTGTAAATGAAGACGTCATTTTGGGATCAAACTGGCGGTGATGGCGAGGTGTCCGCTTAAGCGGAGTGTCCGTAATAGCACGAGTTCAGTCTTCAAAATATATTCCGTAAATGAAATCATTTTGGAATCAATCTCTTGGTCGTGATAGCGAGGTGTCCGCATAAGCAAAGTGTCCATAAAAGCGGGGTCAGTCTCTAACCATTTCTGTCAAGATATTTTTGTCCGTGATAGTGAAGTGTTCGCATTAATGGGTTGTCCATGTCCACAGGGCAAGAACCAACTGTATTCAAAATATTAACAAAGCTGTCAAATGCATTCATATGAAGAAGGGAAATATTCAACAAGCTGATATAGGGTGAGACATAATGTCGCCAGATAATTTACTCGGTGCATGACATCAGATCGAAGTAATATCATATCAACACCAGCTGGTTAATGGGGGGGTTGTCAGCAGTAAACACAGGTGAATGACACAATAAGGACCTGTAGTCCAAAAAGAACATGATTGGGGCCAAGTTCAAACTGCTGCATGGCTGGTGGCAAGAGTTTTTGTTCATTAACCAGTGCAATTAAAACATAGTTGTTCAGCATTAAAACAAGAGATGGAAGCTCAACTATAGAAGTTTTAGGCGATCTTACGACATAAGGCGATTATAGGCGATTTAAGGAATTTTCAGCAAAAATGATGTGTAAACGTAAGCGATATGGCGATTTTAGGCCGCGATTTTAGGCACTTTTAGGCGACGCAAGGGCCCAGAAAAGGTCTTTCGAATCAGTCTAACGTTATTTGAGGTTTAGTTTAAGTATTTAGTTTTTCTTATTTGCTGCGTTTTTTCTTGTCATTTTTTTCTTGTCACCGTTTTCAGGCTCGTTTCTAATAAAGGTGTTTTGTTTGCAACAAGTTGTACACATGAAGGCTGCCTTGCAACATGTGGGGCGTGCCCCTTATCGTACCCCTTATCGCATACATTTTCTTCTACGATGTTTTCGATATTCGGCGTGTTTTTCAAAACAGCAGATTGGAAGGCGGATGGGTGGACAATCAAAACCATATAATAATGATAATAATAATCAATTTCTTATATAGCACACCCTTAAAATCTCGGTGCGCTTTACAAAAGTAACACGGAAAATTAGCTAATAAGTGTTTGAGCTTGTTCTTGAAAGAATGTAGCTGTTTAATATTCCTGAGGTCTAGAAGGAAAGTGTTCCAAAGAGAGGCAGCAGATACAGAATAAGATCGAGCACCATAGGTCTCAGCGGTTCGGTAATATCTGTTGTTAACATTAATCAGTTCTTTTCGTGGATTGCAAAACTATTTTCAAGTACGATATACCTCTAGATATTGATTTTGAGTTTCTGTACAAGATTGGATATATAACTCTGAATAATTAGTTTCTTTTGACAATATAATATTGTACACTTTGATGGCAAGAGTTAAGTCTTCCATAATCACTTCCATAAAAGTAAAACAGGTTTTTTTTTATATCTAGTAGAAAAAGAAAGAAAAGAAAAGAGTCATACCTATTGAAAAATCAACTGAAATTTCCCAACGATTAAAATTCAAACGAATTTCTTCATTTGAATGTCACATATATTGAAAGCAAAATTCAATAAAATAATTTTGTTTACTGATTTCACTCGATAATTTCCACTTGTCCATCCTTTCTATTATTTCGTTATTTCCAATCAAACTTGATACATTATTCAAGACGTTTAATCGTCTTAGAATTGGAAGATGATTGAATAACCGCAACACAGTTGCGCCTCCATTCTAGGCACGCAAGCAGTAATGTGCCTTTAGCTTACTACAAAAGCAATATAGCCGGTGAAAAAAATAATAACTTGGAATGTACTGAGCCTAAGGGCAACGAACCAAAAAAACAAGTGTATCAGCACTCGTCTTCATTACATCCGGCAATGTTTTATATATTGGTACTTACATACTCGTTGACTATTACCCACAGTTGACTATTTATAAAACTCTTCTCATTAGACAAAGCCTCACGCAAGCTAAGGTATTGATCATGATGCAGCTCTGAGCTCGTTTTTGAAGCTTTTTTTCTGAGCTAATGGTATTGCATGTATATTATTTCAGGGTTCAACATGATTAACTTCTGTCAAACGGCGTTAATCGAATGAAACTTTTCCATCGTTAATGATTTGTAGCCTAGAACTAATAGCTAGGTGAATAATTGGCTAAGAGTGCTATTCTTTACTAATCTTTACTTGCCCTCCCCAAAACACCAACAGCAGTACTTACAAATAGCCGATAATGCTGTAATAGTTTCAAAGAAAGCATTCTTGTGCTCTAGTTTTGGTATGTGTTGTCAATTCCCGGTGTCAATCTCTGCTGTTATACGTTTTCAGGGTTTGCTGGCTTGTTTTTAGCAGCGTAGACTTCCACAGTCCAGACGAATAGCGTAGCTCCCTTGAAGTCGAAGAGAAAGACGAATTAAGTTAATAACTGTAGGCTTTTGAAATTGTAAAGCCCATTAGCATATGCAGTGATGAGACTATTAATCCCGGCTTAGGGTAAAACCATGTCATTTATCTCTAGTTTAAAGAAACAACAGGAAGTCCTGTAGTATGAACTACTTACTTCAGTAAAGAACTATCCCAGCCCTGTTACTCGTTTAGCCACGCACACAGCCTGTCACAAGACACGCTGACCATGCCACAGGGAGACAGATCAGTAACGCGGTCGTGGATACACTCAGTAATCATATATCCACAATATCACGAAGTGTTGCTTTCTAAATACCTCCTAGTTGTTAGTCTAATATGGGGAGGAGTTAATCAATGACACTGTCAGTACATCAACGTCAAAACGAAACAAAAACGGGATTAAGCCCAATGGATTACACCTCAAATTTGAAGCAATCTCTCTTTGCGTTTATTTCTTCAAAAGGAAGTGACATTGACGGGTCTTTGTTCTAGGGCCTAGATTATTAACTTAGTAAAGTCGTCAGTAAAAATACATGTATTGTGTAAGGATCTGACTTGTCATATATGTTTAATGATGTTTTAAAACCTGGTAAATAAAACTCAAGAAATAGCCAAAGGTGAAAGAGGTTTTTGAAAGCACTGTGAGGCACTTGTCAGTATTATTTCCGTTGTTTTTGCACAGATATGTATGGCTTTTAATTTTACAACCACTAATTCGTTTCTAATGACATCAGTTTGCTCGCTTATTTGTGGTCGTAGATGTTTATTTGTTCCTTCTAGATCGAGGTTTTAATGAATGAAATGAGTTGTTAGTTGGTTCTCGGGGAACATTACATCGCAATTACTAAGAAGAAATCACTTTGATAGTCGATAATTGTCAATGACAGATTAAAGTAACAAAAACAGTCGATAACTCAAAGAAATGTGACATGACATCAATTTTTGGCGGGAGCTTCCCGCAAAATAATTGGTTTTATAATTTAATTTAATAATTGTACAAACGCTTTTTCCTGAAAACGCATTTTCCCTAGCCAATAATGAAAAGCCGTGTCATATTCAGTATTCTCGGTGAGTCAATAGCTTTTTCTATGTCATACCTAGGACGTGCGTTTGGAGCAAGCTTGGGGCTCAATTAAGGTAAATAAATTGAGACCACAAACAGCAGTCGTTGTGTTCCTCCATGACCTCATAGAGAGAATATTTTACATGGGCAAATGTTTCCACTTTAGCGTGGAAAGCCTCATAAATTGTGGTGAGTTTTTGGTCGTCTGGGGATCGTAAATGGATTAAATTATGTATTGCCGTTTGGTAAGTGATTTGATTAGATTTGAAGAGTAGGAAGGAAGACATCTCAAGGAGGCTGGGGCATCATGACATGAACCTCGGAAACCCAGGGGTTAATATGCTAGGAGGTATTCCCAACAATGAAACCTAAAAGATTCAATCTCGAAAACAGTGCGGTACCTTTGGAACCACTTTAATCAGTAAATAAAGTATGTGTATTGTGAATGGAAGCTAGTGAGTAAACTAGTATATGCTGAGTCGGTGTTATAACACTTATAATAATATGATATAAACGATAGGTAATAGAAGGAAATTTGTAAATATGTTAACTTTACTGACGTTTCGAGCTTTAGCCCTTCGTCGGAGTAAAAATGTGTATTGTCATTGTATTGTGTCAGTTGTACTAAGATGGAAATCATTATTTTCTTAGCGAAAATAATGGTACTATTACGTACTATGGTAATGGTCATTCTGATAAAACACTGCAACCATTATTGATGGTATGATTGAAGCCGAGGCATTAGCAGACGGCTTAGGAAACCCTATACAGTTAAATTGTACTGAATACACCTGGTGAACAGTATCAAATGCTTTAATCACTCGGATCTGTTTTAGTAATATATTTAATCTGGCAAGTTTTAGGTCCGTCTGTTGGATAAAATCTAATAGGATAAACGATGTTGGTGTTATTGGCTGTAATGATGATATGAATGATGATGATGATGATTATAACAAGAATGGTTAACAGGATGATGATGGTGAATAGGAGGAGATCATTTAAATGATAGCCTATCGATGATAATGATGGTGGTGGTGGTAATGATGATAGTGGTGAAGATGCTGATGATGATGATGGCGATGATGATAGTGGTGGTGTTGATGATCTGGATAGTGGTGATGATTCGGTCATGATAAGGATGGCAATGATAACGATCCAGATAATGATTATGGATGGTGGTGATGATGATGATGATGACGATGAAAGTTAGCAATCTTAGCTAGAAATATGTAAACATATAAACCACATAACAAAGCATAATGATCTGGGTAGTGGTGAGAATTCGACGATGATAAGGATGACGATGATGACAATGATCAAGATGATTATGATGCTGATGAAGTTAGCATGCAAGATAGGCTAAAAACAAATGTGAACATATAAACCTGATAACAAAGCACAATTCCAATTAGTTCAATAAAACATTCCTTTCCTGGTGTATCCTGGTGTTGATATATAGATGTGTGAAACAATTATCACCCTTGAACCTTTCTTTTTTTACTGATTGACAGTTCAGTCAATAGACTCTTGTCCTTTGTTTGTACAATATAACACGTCCCAAGTATTATAGAGTGATACAGAGCAAACAGTACTACAATCATGTGCAAAATACCTTGGGACATTATCTGGTTTTAACATGAAAAATATTTCAACATCATTTTTCCTTTTCCCCCACTCCCCCGTTTCAATGTTGAATTGTGGGAATGTGAAACGGTTGTCATTTGAAAGACCAATCAACATTGCTTAGGGGGGAAGGGGGATTGTAAATCAAATTGATAGATTTTGTATATTTTTTGAAACGAAAACGAAACCGCTCATAAAAAAAGTGACAATGTCCCAACAATTTTACACATGATTGTAGTACGTTTGGGCTTGTTTCGGGCAGCCAGTTCTACATCAATTTTAATTTACAGTGCGACTACTGAAACCGGAGCCACCAAAACATATTTATCCAATCACGATCGAGAATATGAACAATAGAATCCCTACATGTGTTTGATTTTTTTGCTTAAAATGTTAACAATTTTCATGTGAACAGAATAGATCAAGATTAAATAAGAAACATCTTAGCCTGAGAACCCTCTACAATTTTTTTGTTTGATCTCAAAAACTATTCATTTTGAAATTTGTTTGGGTGGCCCCGGTTTCAGTAGTCGCACTGTAGTCTGGCTCCCATATATTCGCTGAGATCGCCAGGATCGCTGTGGTGGCGCTTTTGTTTTTGTGAAATAATAAAAATATCATGGACTGCGTGCTGACTGTAGGTTGAAGCTTAATTAAATTGGACGAAATATCTTAGCCTGCGTTGCATCCGGAATTTTCTTTGTAAAGTTCGTCTTTACAAAGAAAGTTCCGGATGTAACGCAGGCTAAACTCTGAACATAAAAAATCAGTGTCGATTTTGTTTAATCACAAAGTATTCTAAGTTATATTCTGATAGCCAAACATAATTTTTTGAGATGGCATCGATCATATATGGGAACCAGGCCTTTAACGCTACCAGGCCATCGACGGCGACGGGCCAGTAGGCATCCGAAGCTGCAGTAACTGTATAGTTACCTCATTTACTTCAACTGTGGAGTGGGGAAAACGTTGCCCGATAAGCATTAACCTGCATAGCTGGCCCTGGGGGAGAGAGCCAGGCTACGCAGGCTAGATAAGCACCGTAAAAAGAATGGAGATCGTTATAACATTAGACCTTTGCCATAATGGCCGCCAACCGATTATCATAATATATATATAAAATTGCTGATGTAAGAAAAAGAAAACTATCGTAGGATAGACATTCACCATGTATACTACAATACGTTTGAGAGAAAGAGATTCAATTTTCAGAAGCTATAAGACCGAAAATAACTTCATAAGCATTGTGCACAATCTCGTCCCCATTCGTCGCTAGCTCTTACTGCGCATGTTTATGCTCGTCGAGAATGGTAAGAGCTAGCAGCGAATGGGGACGAGATTGCATTTTGCACAGAGCAGCGAACAGTCCGGGAAGGTCCCCTTTTTTGGGGACCCTATCGATTACACAACAGTCACCACAGGATGCCCATGAACCGAAAACACTCAAACTCACGTCCGAGGCTTTTTTCGTTTGTTTTTTTGTGCCTTTTGCCCATAATTCCTGGCTAGATAGCAAGTATTTGAGATTCTTTCTTCGAGCAAGACTGATATTTTAATAGTCACAGCTTTAAAACCCGAAAAAATTTTCACATTCCAATCATAGTTGGCCGTTCTTTGGCTATGAAAACATCCATTCAGGTGAGTTTGAAATATTCTTTCGTACACTAATAATTTTTTTTGAGCTTTTAAAAAAATACTATGGCATCTTGAATGTGTGAGGATTTGTTGAGCGAAGTTTGGTTTAACGGCACGGGGTATTTCTTAACGGCACGGGATTTGTTTATACCACACCGCTATATTCATGCTTGTCACCTTGCTCTGAAACTCACTCGTAGCTATTATTATACTCTTGTCGACGGTCTAAAGTGATATTGTGTCAGTCTCACTGAATAAAGCTAGGACGTTCGAGATATAATCTTAAGCATTTCCTGTCAAAGTGCAAGCATATAACATTTTAATAAGAACTTAAACTTAGCAGTTTTCGTATGAGTTGGAAACTGTCGACCGTATTAAGAGTTTAACTAGTATACTCAGTGTACAGCTTCTGAGTGAGTACGAAAACCATAACAAACCAAAACTCATACGAAAACCGCTCTATATTGAATAAAAGTACTGATCCAAATGGTGATCCAATAAAAGTAGTGGTCATATTGCTGTATGCTTCGTGTTAAAAAGACTCAATCCTTCTTCCTAGGAAAATGCCAAAAAATTATTATTATTATCAATCATTCCTCCTGCTTTAGAGATTTATTCCTAGCTATAAAACAAATTAAAATGCAATGTAAATTATGAAACTTTATCATATACATTTTCAAGCATGTATTTAATACAGCAACTATTTGCTATATTTTGTTTATCATTTGTTTTTTACTCATTAAAATAATTATATTTCCCTTTATTGTTTAGGAAATATTTTATGGAGCAGCATAAACTGCTGAGGTAAGTAATTGTGTATAGTAGTTTTCAATGGATTGACAACCAAAACAAACATTTTTATACTCATCATTTTTTATCCATCATTGTTACACACAGTTATGTTTTCCCTATCACATGTGAAAATGTTTCTTTGGGCTATTTTTTTCATAATTGCATGTATAGATTCATAGCTCATAACAATAATAATGATGATGATGATGATAAATTATAATAATGACAATGACAACAATAATGATGGGAATTGCTATCTGTTCAAAATAATATATGGAAATATTTCTTGATCATGAATGAATAATACACTTCATTACTAATAGTTCTTTCCTATTTGATTCTATTTTATTAGGTTGCACAGAACGTCAAAAACAGAAAGAACTAGTACATAAGGGGGGGGGGGGGGGAGTGCTAGCCTCTCATTTTAAAATATTGTTCCGTCACGCTAGGCCCTGTAACAAATAAGGAATGAATGTGTGATTGCATCTTTGACATTTTAAAATTAACTATTTTCAAAATTCCAATAAAGGTGGCTAATTATGTGACTATTGTTCTTCGCACTGTCCCACTTTTCAAGATTTATATGGCATGCACTCTTAAAGAGGATAATTAACCACTGTTTATAATTAAGAAATTTGATTGTACCGATTGTATCATATATACAGGCATGTATATTTAGAGATGATCATGATGATGATAGATAGGTTTTGTTTGTTTTCAACACATTGTATTCTTGTCATACACTGAAGGCCATTCAACATGGTTGAAATATAGGTGTTTATCATTTTTAAAAACGTCTAACATCTTCACTTGTGCTTATTATATAGATACTGATAGTGATATAGATGTAATAATTTAGAGTTATTTCATTGTTTTAATTGCAACAAGTCTGTTTCATATATAGTTATAAAATGGCCACACTCATCAGGCATTAATTGCAACAACTCAGTGATAAGTGTGGGCATTTTATGACATCTCTCCAATCCTCAAGATTAACATCATATTACATCTATATTACTATATACCTCATCGGCTTGTCCCATTCAACCTCTTGGGAGTAGAATTCTTTGTGCCGAATTCATTGAAAACAATTGATAATTTTTAATAGGCCACCTACTTTGATTTGATATAATAAATCTAATCTGGCACATGTGAGATTCTAGGCCTTACTTTAACAGAAAGGGGTATTAAAACAGCAACGTGCATTTACATGCATTTTTATGTAGTCAGTGTAGTAATTACATGTAAGTGTTATCATCAGTTACACAAAATAGTTTCCATGCATAAAGTTACAGTTTTAACTCATTGAAATGAGTCAAGTGTATATTTAATAATTTTAATCAAACACCAACCAATCTTTACTGAGTCTGAATATAATCTAGAAACTCTAAGTCAAAATAACAATAATATTGTACATATTTATAATTCGAATAGCTAGATTCATCTTCATTCATGTAGTAATGCTTTGATTGCTGTTCAGCTTATGGACTGCATTTATTAAACTTATTTAAAACTTTTGAACTTATTTATTAATCCTGGCTTATATTAACATAGCTTCAATTTATGAAATTATCATCCAGTGAACCAAAGATCATACTAAATCCGCTGTAGCGAAACAAGAATAAGTAATTAGAGGTCAAAACATCATTCCACGAGTCACTGGAAAAGTTTGACAAATTTCATATCCGACTCTGTATCGAAAAACACTGAAATAAAACACTTCTACTAAGGTATTGTGTTTTTTCGTTCAAACATTGACTATATTACAAATAATTAGAGAACTAAGGCATTGCCTTACCACAATTAATTGTATTCGATTTATCAGTTGCATTTTCCTCGTTTTGAAGTGGTAATAATTTGACATAAAAGGCCATTAGCGTGCCTAATTGGTTATATTCTTTTTCCAAACCATTTAGACACTGTAAATTGAACGAAAATTCATACTTAGACGCTTTTTAAATCCAGAAATCGCTCTGCCTTTCACCCGAGAATCAGCCATTTTGAATTCAACTACATTTCTGGTCCAGTTACCATGACTACCAAATCCCTCAATTCTGATTGGACAAAGGCTCGTGTTTACGATAACATTGGAGGGGTCCTCAAAAAAGGGGACCTTCCCGGACTGGCGAAACTTTATTTACTTGTAACAGTCATGCCATTTTTGGCAAAGGTCTAGTACTACTTATTTTATTCAGAAGTAACCGTTGATTCTGTTGTCTATCAAAATTACTTTCCAAATTCAATGTTGGTTGGCCTTTTATTTACCCTTTGGCCTTTTATTCCTTCGCAATGTGCAGACGGTTTAAGTAGCTAGACCTCAACATTGTTGACGGGGAAAGGGAAACCCGAAGTCGAAAAGCTGAATTTTACATCATCTCAGAAAAGTATTGCATACTATACTGCATACTGCAATACTGCATATTCCCACAATTTTTCCAATTTTGAAATTGATCACAGCTCAGTATACGCATTGATGTTTCTGAGACTCATGTGAAAACAAGCTATACCATACAGGATTGTACATTAGTGATAAAGCAAAGAGCGTGGTACGCGCGGAAGCTATGTGTGCAATTTTTTAGCACGCGGGGATTGGCAGAACGACGCAACGGGTTTCCTGGCTTGGTCTACCTGTGGTAAGCATTTACATTTTAACAATACCTCATGATAAGTCCTCTTCACAGGTTCCTGCGCCATCTTGAACGGTAGCCACGCCTTTGCATCGAACTTTGAGCTTACTTGAATAATTGTCCCGTGGGGTGTTAAAAGGTCTCTATCATTGCAAGCTCGATTCGATGCAAAGGCCAGGCTACCTTTTAAGATGGCGCAGGTTATAACTATCAGTGTAGTTGTGTCTGTCATATTGTCTGAAGAGCCTCTTTCTGTACAAATAGGAAACAGAAAATAATAGATACTCGTGATATAGCGGTCATTTTAATATTCCAGGTTGGTATCAGTGCCGTTTCCGAGGTATTACATGTAGTGAAGTGTCGCACTGAATCCTGCATTGCGCATTTGAACGAAACTAACTGCAACTGTTAATATGAAATAAATATTGGGTGAGGTTTTTGTGATGTCCAGATTCAGGCTAATTTCTCCCAGAAATATGGAGCAAGGTTTCGAATCTTGATAAAATATCGTGCAACGTTGAATATGGCAAAAAAAAAAAAAAAATAGATATCGAGAGAGATTGGAAAAAAATATCGTGCAACATTAAATATGGCAAAAAAAAGTTATCGAGAGATTGGAAAAAATATCGTGCAACGTTGAATATGGCAGCAAAAAAAATCAATGGGGGAATGGAAAAAATATCGTGCAACGTTAAGTATGGCAAAAAAAAAAGATATCGAGAGAGATTGGAAAAAATATCGTGCAACTTACGTTGAATATGGCTAAAAAAAAAAAAAGATATCGAGGAAGATTGGAGAAAATATCGTGCAACACTTTAGAGCGGAAGAAAATATTAAGCAGCAAACCTAGAATTGGCCTACCCG
Source organism: Metridium senile (assembly GCA_949775045.1). Classification (NCBI taxonomy): domain Eukaryota; kingdom Metazoa; phylum Cnidaria; class Anthozoa; order Actiniaria; family Metridiidae; genus Metridium; species Metridium senile. The sequence goes on from OX459095.1 coordinate 43,122,578, forward strand.
TCAATGGTAAACGTATGGACTGTTTTTCGTCTTATAATACGACGTTCCAGTGACAATTCTTATTGTTCCACACTCTCTCATCTACTAATAAAGTAAACGACGTACTAAAGGGCTAAACGGCATTGAACACCAGTAATTTATAGACCTTTACACGGTTCTCGTCGATCAACCTCAGTCTCGATAGCGTGTAATATATTAGAATTTGACTATAGCCCGTGGAATTTTTCAATTGTTTGATGTGTACATTCCTTAAATTACCGCTAGCTGTCAAGTTCCACGCTATCGAGGCAGAGGTTGAACGACGAGAACCGTGAAAAGGTCTATTAGAGAGCGGCGTGGCATGCAGTGCGCACTTTGCAAGAGGAGATCTCGTCCCATATAAATTAAGCGCGTACGTAAGGTCATTCCACGAGAGTCGTGCATAACCCTTTACAAACGCCACGATACTGCCAATATTACTATATGGGACTCCTGTGGCAAGACCAATCGTGATTACTTAGACGCGCCGCCAGTATTATTTAGGTAAACAAAGTCTATCAGCCAAAGATTGCGCGAATATCTAGTTGGCCTTCTCTCCAATCCCGCCGAGACTACTTGAAATGCATTTTAGTGTATGCACATTTGATCCTTGTTCGCTTGATTACCAATTACCAAAACAAATCGGAGTACAGCATTTACTTTGGAAAAAGATATCGTGCACACCATAAATCCTGAAAAAAATATCGTGCAAGGGATGGGGGTGGGGGGGGGGGGGGGGGGGGGGATCATTGCCCAATTCCCTCCCCTTAAATATGTAATGGTCCGTCCCTGATCAAATCAGTTTTAAATGTTGCACAAAGAGAAACAAAGAAACATTCGTTTTTCATTTTATTGACTCGGATACAATCCAACATCGAATCAGTCCTACTATCAATAAGTTGTATACATCCTAGACTAAACTGACACAAATAAAATCATTTAAAAAGACTGTGTATGCATGTGTGTTAAAAACTAAAGATTAAGTCACTTTAAAGAAATCACAATTACATAGACAACAAAAATGACACTTCCAGGTTTGTCTAGTAGCTTTTGCTCAGGATACGGAGCAGAAGTGTTTTTTGGCCTTTAGAAACTGCTGACATACTAAATGCAATAATGAACACCACGGATCAAGGATTATCTAGTAGCTTTTGGCACAGTCCACGGAACAGAACACGGTATTTTTAGCCTTGAGGAACTGTTGGCCTAGTAGATTACGGCTGCATTTGGCGCAGTTGAAGCACTCCTCTGCAGCGTGCCAGAACACTCCATCATGCTCGATCCTCTGACCATCAGCTGCAATATTGGCCTTGCACGTATTGCACACTTTAGCGTAAAATTTGTCATAACATTCCAGGCAATGGGGCTGGCCGTTCTTCGCTACATACAACTTTCCCCCAAGATCCTTGTCGCACTCTAGACAGCAGAAATGCTGTTGATGCCAGTTGCGTTCTTCAGCTTGGGTGTACGTATCAGAGAAAATCAACTGTGATAGAAAAAGCAGTAAATGTCAATCAAGCTTCTTTATTAGAAGTATACATTTAATTTCAGTTCCTGCCAGTAACACCATTTGCATGCAGGGATAACATTTGATCATATTCACATGATAAATGCGCGATATAAATAATAAAGATTATTATTATTAACTTCATTGGCCTTTTTTCTCACAAGAAAAATGACCTCAACGACGGATGAAATGGCCGTAAGCTGGTCCGTCTAATGTGAACTCAATATAATGACGACTTTTCGTCTAAAATTGTGTTTGTCCCGTTTTCACACCAGACGATTTGTCCGTCATTTAAGATTTGTACAGCGTCATCTTCCATAGTGGCATGGGTGGCCCTAGCGGTGAGGAGTTAACCTTTCACCACTGTGACCTTGGTTTGATTCCCGGCTCGAGGCAAGCGAATAAGGCCTTTCCTGAATTCATGAGGGGACTGGGACCGAATAAAAATATTAATCTAATCAAGAAATGATCCCCACCACGCACAACAAAATACAAATACTAGTATATTATTACCGACTTTTGGACAGCGTGTCCTCAAATATATTTCTCCTTTTATCTCTCTTATTTTTTACGATTTGTTCAAAGCCCACAAATCAGTTATATTTGCCCAACCATTCTTGGTAACCTTAGTGTGGTCTTTCATTTCATGTTTCTTAATTAATATTTCAACACTCGTTTACAGTCAGAAAGACGAATGGAGTTGCATGGTTTGATGTGTTCCATGTGAGTTTGAGAATTGAGTGCACAGAATATTAGAACAAGCTTTCACGGGCCTCGTTCCTACTCTATCAATGTTTCCTGCCTTACCTCATCACATGCAGCACATCTCGGTTTAAACTGTTCAGCATAATGTCTTCCACAGTAGATATTGCCTTCTTTGTAGAAATAGATTAAGTCTACCAAAAGGTTGTTACACATCGAACAAACAAAGCAGCCAGGATGCCAACACTTCTCTTCTCCAGCACGTGATGCAAACACGGCAACTTCACCGTTAGCCATAACTTTTCCACATCGGTAGCAGTCCTAATAGAGAATAAATAGATCATCAACATATACTGTATTCCTTTTACTCCGACGAAGGGCTAAATCTCGAAACGTCAGTAAAGTGTTACAAATTTTATTCTATTACCTATCGTTTATATCAAATACCGACGCAGCTTATATTAGTTTACTCGCTAGTTCCCATTAATATTCACTGTAACATGACCCATGAGATCGATAAAAAGTAGGCAAAAAATCACCGATTTTTCAGACATCCGAGTGAAAGAGCTCTGACAAAAATGCTGCTTTTTTTAATTTACAGCTTATTTGTGGTAGTATAATTCATTCCTTGTATAGAAACACTGCCAAGCTTTATTTCATTCTCTTAGACCTAGTTCAAACGTCGCATCTCACATATGCTGAATCTAATGCAAATGAACTCAAACAATAGGTTTTGCTTATTGACATTAGATTCAGGACATGTGAGATGCAACGTTTGAACTAGGCCTTAGAAATAATCCACAAAATCAAATCAAAATAAATACCATGTTATAGTTGGTTATAAGAAACTACACCACAGACACAAAATGTTGTAATAAAGGGAGGATGCATACACTATATCCATGACATCCAATCAAAGGGTTATATGATACATATTTTTGAGCTGGTAAGTGTCCCTGTTAAAACAACCCAAGGAAACATAGCCAAAAACAAGTTTGTACATGCACAAAATACTGAAAGATTAAGTGTCATACACATGCAATGCTGATATCCAGTGGAGAAGTTTCTGCTGCTACCACCAAGAATAACCCACTGGATATGGATTAAAGCAAGAACAATATTGATGTTTGGAAAAACGCCCATATCATTGCTGTACCTTATTGCAATCCAACAATTGTTTTTTCAGCATGAAGCTCAAAATGTGTTTACATTCTTGTTTGCATGGGATTTTGTGTGTTTAACTGTCAAGTGTTAGAGTACAAATATTATACCCGTGAAACAAGTAGTACCAATTTGTACTAAATAGTGCTAATTAAACAATAGAAACAATAGAATTAGCATAAAATATCACTATTTAGAACTATTTGTGTTTCACACTTTTAATGTTTGTACTCTATTTAGAATAAATAATAATAATAAATCACTTTTTTATTGTATCAATCTTCTAGCTGGACATGTGTGCCCTACTATTGGTGGAGACTCAGACACACACTCACTACCTCTACGTTAATTATTTTGCACACAACTCAGTTCACATGTTCATTATAGAAGCTGTCTGGTTTTCAAAATAACCCTAAAAAGATTTGTTTAGCAGCAAAACAGCATGCATAATAGTATGCAAATGCATTGAAAGTGCTCATACCTTTAGCACTTTGGGTGTAATAATATACTGATTGGACGAGAGGAGTACAATTTAATGGCAAATTGTACACTGAAGAGTACTGATTAAGTTCATGTAGCAACTATAGTTTGTGGCTAATCGGAAGGAGAGTTATATCAGGAATTATGTTTGTACACATGCTTTGTTTGACAATTTAGACAAAAGAGTTTGGAATTAACATGCACTAAATGTAGCTTGCAGCCCATGGAGAAATAGCTTGAAGAATTTTTTTTCAGTGTATTATTGATAAAAAATCGCAGGAAATCTGAAAATTGACAATTTAACTACAGTAAAGACAAATAAATGGAAAACTAGCAAGTAAACAAGTATAGGCAGAGTCAGTGTTTGATATAAACAATAGGTAATTTAACTTAACTTTTCTACAACAAATTGAAGTAAAGTTAAGTTATGGTGAACTACAAATTTCATTATATTACCTACAGTAAAAACAACTAATTTGTAGTTCTTTTCAAAATCATTAATGATTGAACATACCCATTTGGATGTTCCAGCAGCTTTCTCTCTGACATCACCTACTCCAAGAGCTTCATCATTACGCATTTTACAGAACTCTCTCATTCTATCTTTCTCCTTGTCTGTCAGATTGTCACAGTAGTTCTCATCGTGGTCATGGATTGGAAGCTGATACACCATTTGGTTACGGCGGTACTTGGCAGCATCAGAACCAACTTCAGGGCAAAGGCCATCCTTCTTGAGAGCTTCCATGTATTTGACTAACTATAGAAGAAGTGTTTTTTATTAGTCTAATAGCTACAACGTTTTCAAACAGTTTCATGAGGGCAGATACATTATAACTGGTTACCTGGTAGTTAACATAACTGACAAGGAGACAAATTATTTGGCTATTTACAAGCATGGTTGAAAAACTGAATTGGAATTGGAATAAAGACAACTACAGCCTCAACTAGTGTTCAGAGCGGGGCTCAAACCCAGCACCACCTTATAGCCAGATCAACACTATGAACAATTGACAATTATGTCTCCTTTATTGTATATTGTTATTACGAGTGAGATGCAGTATTATAACAAGCCCTTAGGCAAGTCAAAATGCAATTGAATGAGTAAAATATCCAGTCATATTACACATCAAACTGTCTAACAAGTTATTTATTATCCAATCATCAGATCAATTTGTTCTTGTATAAAGTGGAAAGGCTAGTCATGGACGAATAAAAATATCGCTAGATATTTTACTCTATCCAGTCCCACCCCTGTGATATTTTTACTTGTCTATACACCCTATGCAAAAAGGCAATTCCTTACTTAATCAGTATTAGAAAACACCATTGCTTTTATTAGAAAAAGCACATCAAAATTAGTGATATTCCAAAATTTCAATGTAGTAACATAAACTGATCAAAAGTTACGGCTTTTTGAATTTACAAAGATTTGGCTTAAAATTTGCACTTGGTCCTTTGGCGTTTTTGGTACATTTTAAACTCTATAGTGATTCAATAGACAACAGAACTCTACAAAAATTACTAATTTAGACATGCTCTTTCTTGTAAGGGAAAAATATTATTGAAATATTTTATTGTTCATAGTGTTTTCATGTTGCTCGTTCCCAGTCCCTTGCTCTTTTTGTATAGGTAGTATGACTAGTTGGTTAATAAGATTACTTACTGTAGCTTGGGTAAGGCCTGGAGGACACCATGCGAATTTCCGGACATACTCTGTCTTTGGTTGTTTATCAGTCTTGTCTAATCTGTTAAAGTAATCCCTAATGTGACTGATGTTAGAGTTTCTGTCAAACAGACTGCCAGTAACTAATCTGTGATTTTCTTCTTCTGAGCTTTTAATGTCATGGTCTTGAGGTTTACACTTGCATGTCTTGCAAATCTTTCTGTTAAGGTAATGCAATTGAAACAATTAGTAACATAATTATGCTACAAATACTACCGAAATTACACAACTGTTGAAAAACTGTTGACACTTGGTATACAATAATGCCCATTGTAATAAATTATGGCAAACACAAGGAAAAATACAAATGACTGACACAAAATATTATTATCTAAAATCGTCTAAATACTAAGAGGTTATTACCAAGCGTGAGGTCTGTATGGGAAAAATCAGACCAAGGTCTTGACAGTATGTATAAAAAAAAATATTTTAAAGATTTTTTTAAGATCTGATATTTTTCCATACAGACCCAACAAGCGAGGTTAATAAACTGTTCATTACATATGGCTTTTTGTTCTCTTAATACAAATACATTAAAAACTGGCTAAAAAACACTTTGCAGGTATAACAAGGCAAAACTTTAACAAAACATTTATCCCAATACCTTACAAGTTGTTTTTAATTTCTCGGTCTAAAAAAATATGAAAATTGGACTGTTGTCACAGACCGCTCGTCAAACAATCATAATTCAAGAAATATTTAAGCCATATAATAATAATAATGATAATAAAATAGAAATAGAGTGAATGTGCGTTGTTTACCTCCAAAAGTGAAGGTCCAATCCTCCTTCACATAATTCTGGTCCACATTTAAGACATGGTGCTCCTGCATCTCTCTCATGGGCTAGTTTATACTGCAAATCACAACAAATACAATGAATAATAATAAAAAAAACAGTGTCAGAATAGGCTAGCGTAGTGTTTACAAGTGTTGGTATTGTGGTATTGTATTATTTGCCAACCATTTTCACAATAGATTTGTTAATTTTCTTTGTTCTAGTGATAATGGTTGGATGGCAAAACCATAGCAAAATACAGCATTGTACACCTAACTTTACACTGCATTTTTATTGAGTAACAACAAAAAAAGATGTTATTTTAGAGTTAGAATAATTAATGGATCCACATGAGATTAAGATTGATTCCTGAAATGACAGTATAAGCTAAAACCTTTTTCTTATAGTCGACAAGTTAAATTTGTCACAACTCCAGTTCTACATCCATGATAAAAAATCTAAGACCGCATGTAGCTACTGCTATTGAAAGATTCTAAAGTTGACTGGGCTTCCTGTGGGAAATGTATATAGTGGCTATGCATTCCCAGAATGCAGTAGCCAAAAAAATGATTGCGTCATTTGTAATGTAATGTCTAATCTGCATTTAGCACATTTCATATTAACCTCAATTGACTAAAATGATATTAACCATATTTACATGCTTACAATATTTAAATTTAGTACAAGTTTACACTAAATTGTTGAAGTGAGTATTTGTGTGTGTCAGTTGCTATAAAGGGTAGTCAATGACCACAGTTGTTCCATTCTTAATGATTGTGACTGTAGTGTAGAGACCATGTAAGTTGAGCATCACATCAAAGAAATAATAAAACATTTGAATTTAAATTGTATTTCTATCTAAGAAATACATACAGAGAGACGAGAGAGAGATAGCACCTTAATTTGTGTACGATAGTATAATAAGTATTTACAACACTTCTTTACATGAAAGTCATACAATAGAAAATCTACAAATCTAAAATTTTATGACCAAAATTAATATACCTGAACAAAATAGATTTTACATCTACTATGGCAACTATTATTGATAAATACTTTTTTCTATCTTAACAACGAGAGCAAGGGGGGTTGATAGAGGGAGAGAAAGAGACAAATGATACTACAAATGTATGTGTTATCACTCAAACATTTAAAACCAAATATACCAGAACTAAATAGATTTTTTGCCTACTACTATGTCAATTGATAAATACTTATTTCTATCTAGCTACACATACTACTCTCAACAAGGAGAGCCAGGGCGGTTGAAAGAGGGAGAGAAAGAGAAAATTGATACTACAAAATGTAGGTTTTATCACTCAGACATTTAAAACCAAGTATATCAGAACTAAATAGATTTTACTTCTACTACTATGTCGATTGATAAATACTAAGGTACTTATTTCTATCTAGCTACACATACTACTCTCAACAAGGAGAGCCAGGGGGGTTGATAGAGGGAGAGAAAAAGACAATTGATACTACAAAATGTAGGTTTTATCACTCAGACATTTATGAAAAAATATACCAGAACTAAAAAGATTTTTTGTCTACTACTTAATGCAATAAATGTAAATTTTGATACAAAAAATAATGTGAAGTACATCTTCTGAACAAAATGTCTAATAATACATAAATTCTCATAACATTCAAAAAATTGTTTAATAGCAAATTATATTGAAATAAAAATGGGTAAAACGAGAACAATATTTACTTATAGAAATATAGGCAATCAAATTTCATTTTGACTATCGGTTGAAGCAGTATTAGCATTTGAGCAAAACTGCTATGAAAATTGTAAATTATCTTGTACGGAATTTCATATTCATTAGTAAAGTAAACATCCTTTTTTCTCAAAATTATTTAAACATGAACTTCAAGACAATTACCAAACAAAAGAGAAATGTTTACTGCTGTGATATACCTATTATTATCAAATTGGCTCAATTTTTCTCAAATCTGTGTAAAGCAAGCAAGAATATTCGATCACAACATTTTGATATTTGTTCATTTGAATAAGACGTAGACATTAATTTCTCTTTTGTATTCTGGATTCAAATCTATCAATGCTTCCCTAAAACAACTTGAGACAATTGAGGCTTGCCAACTTATAAAATGGGAAATTGCTTAAAAAAAACATATTTTAAGGAAAAATAATAAAATATTACTTTCACTACAATTTGTTTTTCAAGAAAAAAAATCCAATTTCTTGAGTAAAAAGACTGTAGCTTTTCTAGTTTACTAATATGGAAAAATGAATGAAATGAAAAATGATATCCCATTATTTCTTATAGTAACAAATAGAACAAAGAATTATTTAATATTGTATCAGTAAATCATATGGTTTCCAGTTGGACATATATGGCAGCAAAGAGATAGGTGATCTCATTTTTACTAACACTCCCTGAATAATTAATTCTTTGAAGAAAAAAATGAGTTTTCCTTACACACTATAGGAGAAAATTAGTGTAAAACGCGTAATCCAACTTAACAAGAATTTAAATCGCTAAAGAGTAAACTTCATTGCCGATAAAGAGAAATATACGATATCTAACTAGACAAGTTTAGCTGATTAATTAAAACTTGTTTTGAAAACCAAAATAATTCGACTCATTTTATCTTTACTAACATTGCTAAACATTTGAATTACTCTAGGAGATCACAGTCCTTCTATCGACCAAGCTATTTAGCAATAAAAAAAGACTCGAAGGTTGTAATTTCAATGGTAAAAATTGAACAGGTGATTTTAAATTTTGAGCAGGTCCTTGCGTTCAGGTTAGCCAAGGCAACAACGATACAAGCGTAGATATCGCGGAAAACCCTAGCGTGATTGCCAACCTCTAACTAATCACAAAATATTCGCAATGATCTTAGATTAATATTCAATTCAGTAGCTAATAATATAAAAAAGCTTAGTCTTAAACAGCACAACAAGTACATCAAAAAAACTGAGGGGTTTTGAATAAACAACAACAAACTACAAACGTCTCGTAGAATTGAGTCAGAGTCGTACCTTTTTTGGTCGATAATACGCTGGTTCTTGGATTTGGTCCCTACATGTAGCCATTTTGCACAAGCTCTTTGTCTAAGGTAGCTGTTGCTACCTTTAATTTGCGGTAGGAGTATTTCTTACGCCGTTAATCGGCTAAACAACGCAAAGTTGTAAGCGTTCGCCGCACTGAGTGCGACCTTGGTGAGTTCGGCGCCCTTCGCTTTGTGTGAGTTGAATTATGGGTAACTCCTTACCCCTCCCCTACTAAGTCTTTATTTGTCGATCGGTGTGACTATAAAATATGCCGTGACTTGCTCAAACAATGAATTTTTAATGATTTTAAACACAAAACAACTTGTGGAGCTATGAGGTAGTAGCGTTGTTAAGTAAAGACTTTTTGTGTGGTATTTAACAATATAATTGGCATTCCAAAATACCATGAAAGACTAAGTTGAGCAGTTTGTGAGGATCAAAATGGCGTCTCATATGCTGGCTAGTAATTTGCAATAACCCTTTGAAAAATAAACAACATATTCTGAATGATATTTCAGTTTTGATACAAGTATTTCATGAGTATTTATAGCTTGATAATAAAAACAAGTATCTTTGTACAGTAGATAATTGATTTAACGTAAAATAAATTGAGTTAAAATCTACGAAGGACCTTGAATCAGTGAATCTCCCAAGGCAATCAGCCATGAGAGCGTCTGATAGACATCGATCACATAAATCCATTGAGATAGATTGTTCAACTGCTAACCGTGTATCATTTTAAAGATTCTCTAGCTCTAGGTTTTCATTTAGCTATACAATTACTGAACAAACATCACTTAAAAGCAAATACTTTATAGCATGTGGAAATTTATAAGCTTTGATTTTGGATTTTGCCATCATCAGTTTGTCATAAAAATGTCATGAAGTCTGAATAAGATCTTATGTACAATTAATAATATATACGAAAACGTAAAAGCAAAGAGCGATATCTTGAGCAATCTGTTACAACGATATCTTAAAATACCGCTTAAGTTAAGTATACTTTCAAACAATATCAAAATTTGTAAATTTCACACATCTGCTCTCTGATACGAAGAGTAATTCAAAAACAATTCAACCAAAAGCATTTGTAATTTGACTTCTTGAGTCAACTGATTAAGTCCGTCGACCTCAATTCCGATCCAACATACAGAAGGACATAACAAGACTTGAAATAGTCACAAATATATAGTTTTACCTCTGTTTCGTCTTTAGGAATGTTACTTGCATTTTTGGCCATGATTTGTGATTCACTCGTGTGTATTTTTCTACGAGGACCTAAATTTATACTACTCAAAGATGGCTGCACTGCTTTATATAAGGATCCGCCTTTGTCCCAAAGCGAAAGGGAACTAACTCATGCACGTGAATGCCGAAAGGGAAAGTAGATTACGATAGGAGGATGCAGAATAAAAAAATCAACTTACGAGTTTGGGAGGTGCTTTGGTCAGGATGTCAACACCGCCCGACATATTTCACGTTGCTTAAAGTTCGTATCGGTTTCCAGTTTACAAAGACCTCTGTGTACTGATAAAAGAGCTTAAACAGTGCTCTAATCCCGGCTTGTTGAGTAAAAGCCCCTTTACCGGAGGCAAAACTGGAGTTGATCTCTAAACCTTCTGCGTGGAGTTATAAATCGTGTCAAGATGTGACGTCATAGCGCCCTGGGTGTGTTGAAGCTAACGTTGCATTTCAAACGAATGAAGTGGCCTATGAATATAACGGACGCTAATTCAAAAGAGATTATTTATTCATGTCTCAGATGAATTTTTCGTGGTTTGTGTGGTATGTAAACAGCGCTGGAAAACTGAATCGGATATGATTTATAGAAAAAAAAAGAGATAACTATAAATAATCAACTTGATTGTTTGTCATCATCTTTATCCACAGGGAATCCAGCCTTGCAAAATGTCACATAATTATATAAACTAACGCAAGCCACGGCATTGAAGTTGATAGTTTCTTAAAACGAGTTTGAGTGTTGTATGAGCGATAATATGTCAACTAGTAAATATTTTTGTAAGAAAATAATTAAAAAAACTTAAATTTTTTCTGATCAAGTTTTCCGGTTCAGACTGAACGTTCCATTACAACTAAACGGGATGTACTCGACAACTGAGCCATTCGGAAAGAGTCAACTAGTAGCATATTATTATTCAGACATTGTTGCTAGCTTAGCTATAAATCTGATTTCAAATAAAAACAAATAAACAAGCAAACCATGCAAACAAGCAAGCAAGCAAACAGACAGACAGACAAACAAACAGACAGATAAACAAACACTGAAACAATTTTGTTCCCAGAGCCTGCGTAACTTTTGGCCTGTGACAACTGGAAAGAACGAGGCCAAAAGTAACGCGCGCTCTGGGAACGAGATTAACACTGAAACACTACAGACTGAACCAAACACTGTCAAGCAAACACACAAACAAACAAACAAACAAGCTAACAAACACTGAAACAGATAAGCACACAAGCAAACAAACAAGCAAAAAAAAAAAAAAAGGCAAACAAACAGACAATTAAATTACTCCGAAGGGCTAAAGCTCAAAACGTCAGTGAAGTTTTAACGGTGTTACAAATTTCATTATATAACCTATCGTTTATAGACAATTAAGGAGGCTCGGGTCAGTAATTTTCGCGCTCACCCAGCGACGTTTGAAAGGCCGTAGTTCCCGCGTCAGAGGGTATTTTGACAAGATTTTGTAACACTTGTCTACATATAGAATAAAGGTTTTAAAAAAATTATTTTTAATAAAATCGATAATATTTTAGCCGACAAATGATAACGCCGCCGAATTTCTATGTAGCCTATTTTTGGGAAAAATCGACCTAAACTTTTAAAACCACATAGCCTACTTTAAAGCTGTTACCTAGGTCAACAATCTGGCAAAGTTTAAAAAAAATTCATCTCACCGATTTTGAATAAAAACGGGTCATTTTTTTCCTAGCAAAAATTCATTGTTTTATAGTATTTACCGATAACAACGGACTTTGAAAAGATAAATCAAAATCCTTCCAGTCAGGTATTAACAGGACATTTTTCTACATTGTCTGTGAATTTCAACAAATTTAGTCCACGGGATGTTTTTTGGGAAAGGATATAAATCGGCAAAAGTTTGTCAGTTTTTGTGCAAAACTTCTAATTTTTACTTCTGAGCATGCTAACGAAAAAATCTGAGATAACTTTTTTTTATTTTTTAGCTATCAAAAGTTCACCATATTTTCAAATGTGCCTCTAAATTTTATAGTGATTGAAATATTTTGAGGCGGTCAAATAAAATTCTGAACGTGGGTATAAAAAAGCAAAAGCATGCAAATCATGTATAACTCGACTGATAAAAACAAACCGGCCGCTGCAAAGCGAAGGCAAATATACCCACGTTCAGAATTTTATTTGACCACCTCAAAATATTTCAATCACTATAAAATTTAGAGGCGCAATTGAAAATATGGTGAACTTTTGATAGCTAAAAAATAAAAAAAAGTTATCTCAGATTTTTTCGTTAGCGTGCTCAGAAGTAAAAATTAGAAGTTTTGCACAAAAACCGACAAACTTTTGCTGATTTGTATCCTTTCCCAAAAGAAATCCCGTGGACTAAATTTGTTGAAATTCACAGACAATGTAGAAAAATGTCCTGTTAATACCTGGCTGGAAGGATTTTGATTTATCTTTTCAAAGTCCGTTGTTATCGGTAAATACTATAAAACAATGAATTTTTGCTAGGAAAAAAATGACCCGTTTTTATTCAAAATCGGTGAGATGAATTTTTTTTAAACTTTGCCAGATTGTTGACCTAGGTAACAGCTTTAAAGTAGGCTATGTGGTTTTAAAAGTTTAGGTCGATTTTTCCCAAAAATAGGCTACATAGAAATTCGGCGGCGTTATCATTTGTCGGCTAAAATATTATCGATTTTATTAAAAATAACTTTTTTTAAAACTTTATTCTATATGTAGGCATGTGTTAAAAAATCTTGTCAAAATACCTTCTGACGCGGGAACTACGGCCTTTCAAACGTCGCTGGGTGAGCGCGAAAAATACTGACCCGAGCCTCCTTAAACAAGCAAGCAAACAAACAGACAGACAAACTGAAACAAACAAACAACTGAATCAAACAAACAAGTACAAATATATTACAAAGATGAGGAAATTGAAAGAAAAAAAAACCACGATAGGGCAAATTGTCTAGACAGAGAATAAACATTATTTCGACCCCATCGTTGATAGCCTTGCTGTGGTATTGTCAGTATGTGTCTTTTTATTTCATTTCCTATTGGGATAGTCCAAAAACAACAGTTGTAGTAAACTTTTGGTGTTTTTATTGAAATAAAACCAGTGTAATTGATCCAAGACTATTTATAATATAATTATGATAATTACCAGCTAATTTTACAACTTTATAAAGCGGCCTTCCTTATCATGGCGTTTGTTACGATCACGATAATAGGTTGTCTCCCGGCCCGCAGCCGTTTTTAGTGTCGTCACGCAATCATTCAGCGTTGTGTGACGACACTAAAGACAGCTTCAGGGAGACTTAGATAATAATATCAACATGCTTGATACTTTTTATTAAAAACTGAAACCTACGCAGCTTTAAATTGCTGATTATTTGCAAATGTATATACACTCTATGTCTGCGATCAAATTTACAATTCTTTACATGTATACTATAATTTCTGTGGTTAATTTCTTGCAGTTTTGTCTATAGCCCCAATGTGTATATTTCTACTTCAGTCTTTTTAATTAACGCAATGTAAATTCCCTCTCCCTTCTTCTCATTTCCCCAGCCCCCGATAGTGCCTACTTATACTATACTCATTTTGGGTGGCATGGGTGGCCTAGCGGTGAGAGTGCTGGCCTTTCACCGCTGTGGTCCAGGTTCGAGTCCCGGCTCGGGCATGGATTATATGTGAGTTGAGTTTGTTTGAGGTGTTCTTCTCTCCTATGCCACGAGGGTTTTTCTCCGGGTTATCCGGTTTTCCTCCCTCCGCAAAAATGAACATGTGAGCAGATTTGTGTGCAAAATATTTAACGTAGAGGTAGTGAGTGTGAGTGAGTCTACCCGATTAGTAGGGCACACTGTGTCCAGCTAGAAGATTGAGACTTTAAAAAAGTGATTTATTTTATTTATTTTTATTTATTTTAAGGAATGTTCGCTGTATATTTGTATCGAGACAGGGGAGGGAGGACCGGTGGTTTGGATAATTTTTTGGTAAAATGTTTGTGTAGCCCCTCCCTTCAGTTTCTTAAACTTTTGATATGCCCCCCCCCCCCCCCCCCCCCAAATGCTTTTATCACAATTAAGTTATTAGCAATTAAGTTCATCTATTGCATAGCAAAGCCTAGCTTAGGCCAATCCCTCTTATTCTTGTTTGTATTATTTCTTTTCACGTATTTAACACAACATTAGCTGCTTGTACTTGCAGCTTATAAAATCCCGTTACCATTACTGGACATCCCTTAAGCACTCTTGCACATGAATTTCCAGCGTGTCTTGGTCAGGGTATTCATTACCACATATGGGACATTGCTTGTCGTTGATTGTCTGCTGGTTCCTCTGTATCGCAGCCTGGCACTGGCGCACGTGAGCCTCTCCATCGGTAAAACTCCAAAATTCGCTCCCACATCCAGGACAGTTAATAGGCTCCTCCAGCTCATGTTGCGGGCCCTGCGCTCGTGGTTCATTTCTCTGGGCATGGGGCTCCACCGGCCGTTCATGCACTGGTTCTCCACCACGCCTTGATTGATAACCAACTTGGAACGCTTCGGGGTTGAACTGTCCTGAATGGCTAAGATGTCTTCGCTGCATGTCAGCCATTTGTTGGTGATTTTGTACGTTATCTAGTTCTCTTTGTAAGTCTCTGTTAGCTTCTGCTAGCTGCTGATTTTGTTCTTGTAGAATTAGAATTTGAGCGTGTTGCTGTTCGCGGGCCTCGCGTTCAGAAGTGAAGTCATTATAGTATACCTCCAACTGTAAAAAGAAATGGGGGGAAAAATTGTTATTCCAAAAATCTTTGTATGTAGGCATCGTGAAATATAGTCTCAGTGCCTGCTTAGGCTGAAAGCTCAGTTGCAGTAAAAGAAAACAGATTGTATTCCACAGATTAGAAGATTTGTTATTCCTCCGTATACACCTACTTGCAGTAAGGTTGTCATACAAAATAGAACATTTGTCACAAAGAAAATAGAACATTTGTGATTTAGTGCGAAAGGAATTAATTAAAAGACAAAAGAGAGAGTTCAGCTTGAGTGATCTTCTTTTGTCTTTTAATCAATTCCTATCGTACTAGATCACAAATGTTCTATTTTCTTTATAACAAATGTATATTTTTGTATGACAACCTTACTGCAAGTAGGTGTATGTTATCTAGAATAGGTATTTCCATATTTCTTGGTATATTTTAGGGTACCAAAAAAGGAAAATCCCAAAAATTTGATTTTGGTATTTTTTAGGGTCTTAAATTTGAGGTTAAGCGAATCAGCAGTTTCTTTCACTTTTTTTAGGGTGTTGAAAAATTAAACATGATAATAGTAGTATAATCGTCCATAGCACGTCCTTTTGAAAAAACGTCCGGTATCTTTTAGGGGTATTTTTGGACATTTCGGTCAAGCATACCTGTTACTTTACCACCTCTTCCCTCCCCCGGGCATGTAGCTTATGGCAGTTGATCATTAGTTCTTAAAGGTGATCTAACTTTGATATAATGTACAATATAAACCAACCTGTTGTTTTAGAACAGGCACATCCTCGCTACTTTGGGCTTCCATCAATCTTATTCTGTTTTGCATATCTTTAATGATGGTTTCTTTTTTGTGACATTCTTCTTTTAAACCTGTTAAATGGGCTTCCATTTCGTCCATTTGACCTTTGTAGTTTTCAATCTCTGCATCGCTGTTGCTGGACCTTATCTATTAAGAATAAATAGATACAGAAAAGACTTAATTTACTATCAACGTATTTACAACTGTAGCTAGAGCTGAAGCTAATTAGGGCACTAGAGGCACACATGCATGACCCCCCCCCCCACCACCAACCCCCCACCCCCCCATTGTGCGGTTTTTGTTGATTTGTTTGTGCGGTTTTGCGGTTTCCAATACCCCCTTACGCCCCCTCTTTTATATATCCCCTTATTTATATTACCCCCAAGTCTTGCAGTGATAGGTACCCCCCTTTTGCAGGGCTCCCCAAATGTAGATGTAGATGTAGCAATAAAACAAAGGCAGATCAAGGAAAACGCAGAGAGAATGCAAGGTAGATGAAGGTAGGAGAAAGAAAACTAAAGAGAGAACGGACAGCGACAAAATATAAAAATATAAAATAAATGTATAACTAGCTTGTACATTGTTTTAAATGGAATACACTAAGAATAAAATAATTGATTTCTATGTACTTTACTTTAAACAATATTACATGACCCAAAATGCATTTCTGTCTTGCAATGGACTGCATACTGAATGTATTCAGTAGAGTACAAACACTAAAAGTGTGCAATACTTTGCACTATTTACCACTAAATAGTGTTGATTAAACAATAGACAACAATAGAATTAGCATAATTTAGCAGTATTTAGTGGTATTTTTGTTGCACACTTTTAATGTTTGTACTCTATTCTACGTTTTTTGGAATAGCTATACACCATCTAATTAATTGTGTTATTCATTTGTTCCCTTATTCATTTTGATACAACATTTTTTGCATATAAGTTGATAAAGTGCATGCCTACCCTATTGTCGTGCAAGTTGCTTTTGTAAGAATTAAGTACATCATCATATTCTTTCACAGTCTGATGATGTTGAAATGCAAGTCGATCGTGCTCTGCCCTGCAATGAGAGAAAAACCAAGATAGCATAAATTTCTAAATTACACATTTTAGGTCGATTGATGCCATCATTGATAATGATCTGAACTTAGATCGTAATATACTATTTACAAAAATTATGCTTAGTTTTTTCGGAATTGTTTTCCTTATTTACTTGAAATTGTCAGGAACTAATAGATGATGCCATCATGTTGTCATGGTTACTTATCTTAGCACAATTGGAATTCACATGGGGCACAGGGTATTAAGGAGTTTTCCTCTCCTGCTTGTGCTCTCATGAAAACACTTTTTTTCATTAAACCTACATCACCAAAGTGCAAACTACACTTTGCTTATAATTAACAATTTTTTTTTTACTTTCATCAATTTTTGAGATTGTAAATGAAGTTCTGCTTACTTGAGAATAAGGCTTTGATAACGAGTTTTTTTACTTCCATCAATTTTTGAGATTATAGAGAATTTTTCTGCGTTTATTCTTTACCATTTGACATCTTCGCTAAAACAAGGTCCTTATGTTGTTTGTTAATACACATTTTATTCATTGAGATCTTTTGCGTAGTTATTTGAAGCTTTTAAAGTAGCATTAGAAAGGCCAATCTGACATTTGGCGTTCCTGTAAACGTGAATTTTAAACTCTCTTATAAATTAAGTTCTCCTTACTTGAGAATAAGGCTTTGGTCTTGGTATTTTTTCCTCTCCTCTTTTGCTGCTCCAAGTTGATTCTGAAGCATGCCAATAATACTCAAATCCTCCTTCTCTTTCTCCTTTCTGCCTTTCTCCATTGCTTTCATTCGTTCTTCATAAAGTGTGTCCCTGGAAATGTATTAAAATGTTGATTGATAAGGGATTTTCTTATAAAGATACAGATAATCACTATACTCTTGGTGAGCTTTTCTATGATCATATACACATCATATGCAGCACTTGGGGCTTTCAGTTATTACTGTATGTTTGGGTGTGGTGGAGTGTGTCGGCAATATTAGGGGCACATTATTTTTACTAATTGTTACTAATTGTATGCAGCTTTAGTTAGAAACTGGACAAATATTTATATATGGGGAGTTTGTGTTATTTTTGCCAATCAGGAAAGGGGAGAGGGCTGGGTTGGGTTGGGTTGGGTAATATTTGGAAAAGACAACAGGTGATTTTGTTGACCCCCACTAATAAATGAAAGCCCCTTTATTGGAATGCTTGTCCAGCAGTTTATAAATATCTGTGAATGTGGTTAATTAGTAAATGCTTTTTTTTGGGAACCCGTTACTGGAGATCCTCTATTTGAGTTTTTCCCTGCCTAACGGAGTTTGGCGAATTTTGTAAATAAAGGTCTGACTGTTGTATTGGGAGACAACCCTCTACTCTTGCGAACAGCACAACACTGAGGAACTTTAACATCCTGCTAATATAGGGTTAGAGTGGAAAAAGAAGAGGCCTCTGGCTTTATGTTTTTATCTGAGAAGAAGTGAAGATCTAAACATTTGAGGATCTGTAATTCCAAAGGCAGCACCGTCATTTTAATTGCTTAAGACCCTGGCTGAGTATTGGCAATGCCAATTGCCCTATTTCACTATGACGTCACATCAAAACCTTCTATTGTCTTAACGCTAAAGATCATGGACGCCAGTGGGGGACAGATTCATAACAACAATACGAGAATACACAATAAAATTGCATTAACAAGAAGGAGAGGAAATAAATGACAACAAAATGCCATAAATATGAAAGTATAAACATAGACACATAACATACATAAAAACTAGATAATATGAAGCTCAATTTTCAAAGAGAAGGAAGATTTAGTTGAAATTGCCATTGTTTTCGGCAATTCTATCCCCCACTGTAAACACATTGTGACGTCATAATGAAATAGGGCAATTCATTTTTCGTATCAGTGTGCATCGTATAGAACTAAGCCACACCGCATCTGGGGTAAGCCAAACAAACAACTCTTATATTGCCACAGACCACATAATTCAAGTTGGACTATAGTTATTGCTATTTCCAAATGAATTTTACCTTCTTGAATTTAATTCTGTGAGTTTCTCTATTTTGATTCGCATGGCATCATTTTCCTTTATCAGCTGGCAGACTTGTTCTCGTAGGCTTTCTCTTTCAGAAGACTCTGTTTGCAGGCTTTCTCTTTCAGAAGACTCTGTTTGAAGCTGGTCAAGCTGTTCTTGTAATGACTCTTCTCTATCTCGTGCCTCTTGAAGTTCTAAGTGCAACTGGTTGTTTTTCTCAGTAAAGCTTTTCGCATGAGATTCCAGTTCTGCAACCAAACGGTTTCTTGTTTCTTCCATTTTTTGCTGAATTAGTTTCTTTTCCTGGTAGGTAATAAAGTTAAAATAGGTGATGACTTTTAAGTTATTTAATTTATTTTGTGATTTAATACACACATGAACAGCTATGCTTAGAAGTATAATATATAACAGAGATTACCACAGGAGTCACACAGGCATTTCTGGTTGTTGATGAGTGTATCAAATCCAAATGATTGAGGTGCTTTAAAACAAACAACCAATTGAAACAAACAATCATAAGTCAGGGATAATGAATTCACCTCCTTCAGATAACCAGTCAGACTCTAATCCCTGATCTACAATAAATATCCTACAGTCTTAGTACCAAGCTGGATACCTCAACTTCCTCAACTTTTTTCTTATTTTTTTTTCAAAATTCCTGATATGGGACAATTTTACTCCTGAGACAGGGAATGTATGTTAAAACAGGGTGGGGAAAAGGGGGTGCCAATCACAAATCACAGGTCATTTTTTTCATAATTTTCATGGAGTTATGTAAAGATTTTTCACAAATCTGACAGATATATATAAGGGCCATTCCACCGTGACAGACATTACATTCACAGACCTAAATAAGCTTGTGTTTCATACACAATTGCATTATATTACAATTTATTTTTTCACACAACTGTCTTAGAACCTTGTCTACAATTTGCATGAAAAAAGTTTTCAGAAATAATTTTCGACTTGTCAGTTTTTTGTCCAAAAGGACCGTGACGGACATTACAGCTAAAAACTACCACTAATTCCAGTTGGGTAAATTAGAAGTGAAATTCCTGTGAATTGTGAGAAGTTTATAGCAAACAATTGCTTTTGAGCATTTGGTTATACTAGGTTAAGTTTTATTACTGAAGACCTATATTTTTAGTTGTTTTTTATATTTTTTTAAAAAAGGGAATATTTAGCGTGACGGACATTATAAGAAATGTGACAGACATTACAAATGGCAAATTCAGTAAGTCAAATATAAGAAAATTGCCTAATTTGCTTAGTAAATATCACATAGAATAGATAATATTACAGTAAAATCACAATGAGAACCTTAGTCAGTTAACTCTCTTTTTGGAGCACGCTTTTTAATGTTGTCAAATTTTCATTATTTCAATGTCTCATGTGGAATAACCCATAATCATATATATATGTGACAAACAATAAGAATACTAACACTAAAATATCTCATTTTACACAATCATTATGACAAACATTCACGTTTCCACAAAGCGCCTATTCTGTAATCACGAATCACGACGTTGAAAATCTGTAAAACATGGGTCACAGGTAAGGATGATTTCATGAGTCATGACTGGGATTTTTGCTTTTCATGAATCACAGGCCGCATTTAAGGTGAATCACAGATCATGCATAATCTCTTCCACCCTGTTCAAATTGATATATCATAAAAAAAAACTATACTTACATTTTCCAATTCCTTTTCTTTGGCACAAAGGGAATTCTCTCGATCTTCTCTGGTGTTCAGTTCTTTTTGAAGTTTGAAGTATAGTTCTTGCATTGCACTGTATTTTTCTCTGCAGTGTTGGTGCATGTTTTCATAATCTTCTTCTGTTATTTCTCCTTGACTTTTCTGGAAAAATTTAAAATAATATAAAAATTGAAGTCCCTTTATTATCTCCAGTATGATACTTTATTTATTCAACTAGAGCGAAAACACTAAAACCATGAAATAAAAACAAAATAGTTACTAACTAATAGTTTCTATTTAGACAATAGTCTATTTAGTCACTATCACTCAACCATTAATTAATATCAGATACAAAAGGAAACAATACCTCATTACAACTTTACTTGTCTTTGATAGTCACTAAATAGAAACTTTTACACAGCAATTTAATTTTAATTTTGATGGGTAGTGTTTTCGCTGAGTCATGTTAAATTGACAATGCTGATTCTATATTTATTAATATTTACAAGTTTAATAAATAACATCACCATCATCTTCATTACCATGAGATTTTTATCATCATCATTGTTGCCTTGCCATTATTGAATGACCACATCATCTATTCATGATCAATGTCTTCATTATAAAATTATTTATTATTATCAATACACAAATAGGTTACTCACCAATTGTTGCTCCATTTCCATTTGTTGCAATTTGTTCAAACCTTCATTCTCCTCTATTGTCTTAACCAGTTTTTCTTGGGTGATTTTCAGTTCTTCATGTAGTTTTTGTACTTCCTCTTGGAGAGTTTGACTTACTTTTTCTTCCTTCAAGGTGATTTCACATTGCTCATCCAGAATCTTTCTAAGCTGAACCTTCTCTTCTTTGATTTGTGTAAGTTGTGTTTTCAGTTTGATGTTTTCGTGTTGAAATTCTCCAAGCCTCTCTTCTAAGTTGTGCTTGTCAGCTTTGATCTTCTCAATGTCAACTTTTAAAAGATCTTTTTCAGTGACTGTCTCAAGTACACATGAGTTTTCACATGGCTTTCTTCCAGGGCTTTCATCTACACATGACATTTCCTGGGCAAGTGTTTTTTCATTTCGGTGTGGAATTCCAGCTTTGTAATTGTAAGAAGCCAAAGAACCAAGAAGCTGTTGCCAGTTTTCTGCTGTACTTTCTGAAATCTACAAAAAATTTATTATTAATTATAAATTTTTTTGTTGCCAACATTCCTTCTTCACAAGACAAAAATGTATGTTGCCAGAGAGACAGAAAGATCAATAGCCAAAGGAAAGAAAGAACATGTATCATCATTCTGTGAAAACACCAGGATACTTGCAAATTAAAGGAGTCCAATGTTGGCAACAGAGAAAGTGGATCAAGGCAAATAAGCAAAGTAAAGGAAGAATGCACATTTTAATAAGGATAGTGCTCAATAAAATATTACCGATTAATAACATATATTATAAGCAAGTGTACCATGGCTAATTGTAGCAAAAACATTATTTTTCACATTGTTACCCTAAAGATGGGCTATCAGCCCGAAAGCTTTGTTAAAATATAGGTTGACTGAACATGATTAAAATTAATACTGGTATATCAAGCAAACTTACAAACATTATTATCATCATCAACGTTGTCATCATCATTATCATAGTTATCATTATCATAGTTATCATTATCATCATCATCAAGGTTAACATTACCATAATTATTATGGTTATCATAATTGTCATAATTACTATGGTTATCATAATTGTCATAATTATTATGGTTATCATAATTGTCATAATTACTATGGTTATCATAATTGTCATAATTACTATGGTTATCATAATTGTCATAATTACTATGGTTATCATAATTGTCATAATTACTATGGTTATCATAATTGTCATAATTACTATGGTTATCATAATTGTCATAATTACTATGGTTATCATAATTGTCATAATTACTATGGTTATCATAATTGTCATAATTACTATGGTTATCATAATTGTCATAATTACTATGGTTATCATAATTGTCATAATTATTATGGTTATCATAATTGTCATAATTACTATGGTTATCATAATTGTCATAATTACTATGGTTATCATAATTGTCATAATTACTATGGTTATCATAATTGTCATAATTACTATGGTTATCATAATTGTCATAATTACTATGGTTATCATAATTGTCATAATTATTATGGTTATCATAATTGTCATAATTATTATGGTTATCATAATTGTCATAATTACTATGGTTATCATAATTGTCATAATTATTATGGTTATCATAATTGTCATAATTACTATGGTTATCATAATTGTCATAATTACTATGGTTATCATAATTGTCATAATTACTATGGTTATCATAATTGTCATAATTACTATGGTTATCATAATTGTCATAATTACTATGGTTATCATAATTGTCATAATTACTATGGTTATCATAATTGTCATAATTATTATGGTTATCATAATTGTCATAATTACTATGGTTATCATAATTGTCATAATTACTATGGTTATCATAATTGTCATAATTACTATGGTTATCATAATTGTCATAATTACTATGGTTATCATAATTGTCATAATTACTATGGTTATCATAATTGTCATAATTATTATGGTTATCATAATTGTCATAATTATTATGGTTATCATAATTGTCATAATTACTATGGTTATCATAATTGTCATAATTATTATGGTTATCATAATTGTCATAATTACTATGGTTATCATAATTGTCATAATTACTATGGTTATCATAATTGTCATAATTACTATGGTTATCATAATTGTCATAATTACTATGGTTATCATAATTGTCATAATTACTATGGTTATCATAATTGTCATAATTACTATGGTTATCATAATTGTCATAATTACTATGGTTATCATAATTGTCATAATTATTATGGTTATCATAATTGTCATAATTACTATGGTTATCATAATTGTCATAATTACTATGGTTATCATAATTGTCATAATTACTATGGTTATCATAATTGTCATAATTATTATGGTTATCATAATTGTCATAATTACTATGGTTATCATAATTGTCATAATTACTATGGTTATCATAATTGTCATAATTATTATGGTTATCATAATTGTCATAATTACTATGGTTATCATAATTGTCATAATTACTATGGTTATCATTATAATCATCATTGCCATTATAACCATCATTACCATTATCATCATCATTACCATTATCATCATCATTGCCATCATCATCATCATTGTCATCATCATTACCATTGTCATCATCATTACCATTGTCATCATCATTACCATTGTCATCATCATTACCATTGTCATCATCATTACCATTGTCATCATCATTACCATTGTCATCATCATTACCATTGTCATCATCATTACCATTGTCATCATCATTACCATTGTCATCATCATTACCATTGTCATCATCATTACCATTGTCATCATCATTACCATTGTCATCATCATTACCATTGTCATCATCATTACCATTGTCATCATCATTACCATTGTCATCATCATTACCATTGTCATCATCATTACCATTGTCATCATCATTACCATTGTCATCATCATTACCATTGTCATCATCATTACCATTGTCATCATCATTACCATTGTCATCATCATTACCATTGTCATCATCATTACCATTGTCATCATCATAAATTTCATCATCATCAAAATTATCATGGTTATCATTATCATTATCATCATCATCACTATCATTTATCACCATCTCAAGACCCATTAACCATGCACCAACATCAGCATTATCATTGTCATGATCATCTTAATTATAATCAGAATCATTATGAGAAGAAGATATTTCATGTTAAATTTAATACCTCACATTCTTTCAGCTCTTCATCGATGTTTGCTACATGTATCTGGAATGAGGTGATATGTTCTTTCATAAATGCGTTCTCCCTTTCAAGATCCACTTCTTTCTCTCCTTTCAGTTCTTGACCAATATGAAGCTGAACTGTTTGCAATTCTTCTCTCAAAGCTCGATTTTCATTTCTGAGCTTCTTGACAACTTCTTTTGCTCTCTGATGCTCTCGTTTTACATTTTCATTATTAGCTCTATGGCTTTCTTGCATCTCTGTAAAGTCTTTGATGTATTGCTGCAATATATATATAGTATCATGAATAAAACTTTTGAAACACAGAACTTCATTTGTTATAATCAAATTAAGCTTTTGACTCAACTAAAGTCTTGATCACAATAATGTGCAGTCATGCTGTCTTGAGTCTTATGACTCTTGATACTCATAACACCAAGAAATGGTGCCAGATTAGAGGTAGGTGGATCCAACCCCCATGACGCTGTATCAATACTAGTTGCAAAAGGAGGACTTCTAACTAGTCTATGAACATTGTACTCAATTCAACATCTGAGTTGCAAGGAAAATCTTTCTGCTTGATTGTTATATGGTTCAAAACTGTTTTCGCAATGGTAGTGTTCTGTCCCCAAAGTTACAGTTGCAGTCCTGAAGTTGCAAATGGTATTGATACTTTTACCCAAAAATTACAATGGCAGGTGTACCACTCCTGATGCAGTTACAGTTGAGTTTCAATAGAAGGAATTCTTCCAACAAGATGCAGCTTTATACATGCAGTTGGCTTTGATACTCTCTCGTGACAAAGATAAATTATGAGTTGGAATGATGGTTGCATGGAATTAGATATTGTATTTTTGTTGCAATATTGCAGCCTACATTGCATTGAAAAGTAACCTGTTGTCACCATTTCACTTTTGAAGTCTTGAGATGACAGCAAAATCCATATACCTCTTATTTAGCACCATATCTTGCAGTTATGTCAATCAAGGGTTAAAGGAGCCAAGAAAGCATGACTGCACACTATTGTGATAAAGACTTTAATGCAGTCAAAAGCTTAATTTGATTAAAACAAATGAAAAACGGTATCTTAAAAGTTTTATTCATTATTACTATAGTTTTAACACATCTACATGTGAAACTAGAAGCTTACTCTAAAAGACAGATTGATATTATATACATTATAAATTATAAAGATCAATTCATGTTATAAACTTGCAGACTGTCTTCAAACTAAAAATAAGTTTATCTGCAAAATAACATAATAAATTCTTAAATTGTTTTGCAAATTAGATTATCATATCATGTTGTATAAAGTTAAAAAGATGGTTTATCAAATGACCCGTATTTTGCCTGATGGGCGCTCTTAAGAAAACCTTTGGAAAAGTAACCTGATGGGGTCCGTACAACTTTTTTCACCTGGTCTGTACAAATATGTACAGGCCCGCTACTCGAAAAATCACACATCAAAAATGTCATATGATAAAATAACTAATGAGAATCTCACAAATCACAATATTTTGTAATGTATCAGTCAATTCCAAGGGTTCCCATCCCCCCTCCAGGCATACCCTGGGCATTTGACTTGAGCATTTGTCTGCAGGGGCGGGCATTTGATTAAAATATGTTGCCCGACCGGTGGGGCATTTGACAATCGAAATATCATGGTCAGCAGTCAAAAATAAAAAAATACCAAACATATTTTACACTCACCAGTTCAGTCTACAGTACATGCCTTTGTATAAAGTATGGGGCCAAGGTGGCTACATTAGAAAGGCAGTTTTTGCAAATGACTTAAAAAGTTTCATCTCAAAAGGTAAGCTTTAATTCATATTTATACAGCAATTCAAACTACTGCATGACTTTGAAAGCTTTTCGAATGATATAAATATGCATCGATCGCACTTGATATAAAGTCAGCTATGCTTACCAGCAAATATTAAAAGGAAAATGTAGATACGTAACTTACGTCTTGCATGTGTGGTAATTCGTGAACGTCATTTTGACCATGCAAAGCAAAGGGACTGGTAATGTACACACTGCTTGCCCGGGAGTGGGGAATTTGACAGTCTTCCACGGCCTTCGGTGAGGCATTTGTAGCTTGGTGGAGATTTGACAAATTTTTTTTTTGAAAAATCAAATGCCCGGGGTGTTGCCTGGAGGGGGGATGGGTACCCTTGGAATTGACTGATACATAAAAACCAAGTTTAATAATTTATTGTTTTATCATTCTGATTTATCATTTATTTTATGTAATCTTTGAAGGGGCAAGAGGCATGCACAGATGATAATAATGAAAATCAAAACGTCGAAATCGAAGCCAGCCACGATTACTAATAGTAGCGTTACTGCGTATGAGCAGACTATTATTTGCAGTAAAACGGCTGAAACAATGAAATTGAAGCGAGCCACGTTTGAACTAAAGTAGCGTTACTGCGCATGAGCAGACTATTATTTGTAGGCAGTTATTTAATTTGCAGTTCCTTCGGCCAATTAAAACAATGGAAACAATAATATGAATGATAACAGCTATTACAATACCTATCTATACATATTTTTCTTAAGTTTACCTAGTATATAGAGAGAAAAACTCACCTGTAAGATGAAGTTATTGTGTTGCAGTGTTTCCTTGAGTCGGTCATTTTCCTTTCCAAGTGCGATTGCTTTCTCTAAGATTTCGTTGTCTGTGTGAGCGCCAATGGAATTACTTTGTGAGGCACCTTCCCCAAGGCTTGCTTGACATGATTTACTGTCCTCTGAAAGGTGTGAAACCAACACGAATTCGTCGCTGTTAATCGCTGACTCGCCATTTGACAAGGAAGAACTAGTGCTTGTAGGCTGTATTTCTAACGTAGTCGACATTTTAGCGCTGTTTCCTTTAAGTATAGTTATCAAGTTGTTCTAAACAAGCTATAAAGACTTCGAGCTCATGGCTTGACGGGAAAAATCAAATCGTTTGCGTCATAAACCAAGATGGTGGACCAACCTTTGGCGTTTTGGCAGTTTTTCGAACCTTTTAGAGACTGCAGGAATCAGTTTAAACCAAAAACAGTATAAATCAGGACTTTAAACAGAGAAACTATGTCATTGAGTGATTCAAGAGCCAAGAAATAACTGTTAAACTTTGTCGAAAGTGAATCATTTCGAGGAAGTCTGTTTTCCTTTATCAGAACAGAATTTGGGGAATCCCCGTGACATCATTGCCTTATATGGAACACGAGATCCCGGATGATTCCCAAAATAGAATCAACGTACGTTACATGTAAGTCTGCATGTAAGTATTCTTGAGAAGGGACTTTTTTATTGATAAACTTTTTGCGTGTTTTGAGTGGACAAAGCAAATGTGAAAGTATTTCTCGTTGTCCCTATTAATATAGAAATCTTTTGCAATTTTGAACAAATAAATTCAGTCAATCAACATTATCGATCTATCGCACTACCAACTCTAATTTATTCCCACTAATTAATCTATATACATATTGTTTAACTTGACTATCTATCTATTTATAATAGCCTTATAGGGTGGTTTTCATTAGAGTGGTTTTCATTAACCCGTGAAACAAAGTGTAATAGGGAAAGAGTAATAAAGTGTATTAATGTGTAATAGTACTATTGAACAAATGATTATAAAACACAAAGTTAAAGTTAAAGTGTAATAAAGTGTAATAAAGCATATCACGCTAAAGTGTGTTTCACGGGTTAATGAAAACCACTTTAACCCGTGAAACAAAGTGTAATAGCTAAAGTGTAATAGCTAAAGTGTAATAGATCGTATAATAGTCATGTAAGACAACAAAATACAAAACAACCAAAGTGTAATAGTGAAACTCTAATATTTATTTATTAAGTCAGCTATTTATTCGAATATAATTAAGCCGTGAAACAGATATTAGACTAATACACATTAGCAGTCTCTAATTCCATTGTTTTCTGTTGTTTTACTATATTTGACCTTGAATATTTAATTTTGTTTCACGGGTTAATTAAATCGGTCTTCACTCACTCTAACTGGCAATCGTGTGATAAAAAACCCTGCTGACATGTATAGACATGAAACGGTCAAGAAGAGTAGAGGGTGTCGGGAAAACACGGATACGGACCGTCCGTCTGCGGACCAACGGACCAACGGACCAACGGACCGACGGACCATTTGGGAAAACGCGGACCAAAAAATAAATAAAACGCGGACCAAAAAAAAATAAAACGCGGACCAAAAAAAAAAAAACGCGGACCAAAAAAAAAATAAAACGCGGACCAAAAAAAAAAAGATAATAATAATAATAATAATAAAAAAAAAGAGAAAAAAAAAGAGAAAAAAAGATAGAAAAAAATGAAAAAAAAAAAAATACAAATGAAAACAAAAATGAAAATGAAAAAGTAGATAAAACGGTAAAAAAACTTGCAAATACTTATAAAATGTTTCTTTACCCGAAAAAACCCTCAACAATTCAGAAGATTTAACCTATTAGTGAGTGTCCTATTAGTGTGTTTCTCGATGCGACTCGAGGAATCGGGATACTCGAATTATACTGAGAAACTTTTTCTGAGATTTTGTTTTCTTAAACTGCAACAATCGAAACGACAAGAACAGAGTACGAATCAACTCGTGATGTCGAATGTGTATAATGTCAGTCATCACTTGATAAGACACGCACGTCATTCTCTCAGTACCGATCAATACAATTTCTAACACACCAAATACGTAATAATAAGTCTTAAAATAAGAATGTTGATCGATTGAATATTGATTACTCAACGAATTTGATAACACATTCATAATGCTGAGATCAATGGATTTTAACAAGCGAACATTATAGTAGCCCATTTATTGCCCAAAGTGAAGCTGGCCTGAGATTCGTAGCCTGAGATTCAAAGCCATTTCAAGGTGGGAGGTCAACAAGTTCTGTTTATAAAAGCTTTTGATGACACAACTGATAAATGTAAAGTAACTGCAAACAGATAAGTCAAACTATTTATACATTGGGTTTTAATAAATACTTTTTATCAAAGTCAGACAAAGTATGTAAATATTTGATGGTAACTTAACTTTAGTAGTAAATGCCACACAAAAAAAATATATATATGAATTCAACTGGAAATAATTCGTTTCGGTGATGCGAACGAAGTGATTGGCGCCAGTGATAACATTCACGTTCTCAACCACAACACATTCTTGAGTTGCTTCTTGATGTATATATTTTAATTGAAGCCTGCGTCGGACGAAAAAAGGCCAAATAAATGCCCATAAATGACTAGTGAACGATAAAGTACTTGTAACATATCACAAAATAATTCTAGATTTATAACTATTATATTATCACCTCGAAATGGACACCGAACAATAGGCCAAAGTATGATACGCATGAAATCAAATACAAATCTAATCAGCTTATATATACTATATACTCCAATTTTTGTTCATTACCGATTGAGACTAATTTTTCTGTTTCAAAGTTTCAACTTAAACAAAAAGGATAAAGTATGTTGTAAGCTTAAACTATTACTTTTAGATTGTTATTGATTTAAGTCAAGCTATGGACCGTTCATTAGTTATGTGGGGGAGGGGGTGGGTGATTCATTAGCAAAGGCACCTTTTTTGTTGAGGGCCCACAATAAACATATTCTTTTCAAAGATCCCCCCCTTATTTCAATAAAAATCACATCTGAAATATTACTTTTTGATTGTTTTCTTTCGTTCTGGTTTCTCAAGTTCTTGGAAAAGTTGAAAAAATAGAGTTC
>OX459095.1:43158100-43179639 GCA_949775045.1 Metridium senile
TTTTCTGGTCCCGACGAAATGCATGCCCATGCATTTTCTATAAAATTTATTCGCTTAATACGGCCACCCCGTTAATACTGCCACTTTGGGCTGTCCCTTCAGCGGCCGGATTAATGGGGTTACTCTGTATTGTAATTACTGATAGTGTGTCTAATAAACAATTATTCACCTCAGTCTTAGTGACTGATATCGCTGAATAATAACCGAGACAGAGTCAAGGCTATTATTCACCGATATTCACTGAGCCTGAGGTGGATAAATGTTTTAGTATAACTACAGAGGTGATTATTTCAAAAAGTAAAAATAACCAGCCCTTTTTTAAGAAAAAACTGTTAATTCTCGCGCGCGAAAATAAACGGTTTCTCATTCTCATTCTCTTCATATCGGACGCGAAAATTTATCACTCATATCGTTACACTTCCGGTTTCTTTAATTTGGTCAAGTTAAATATATTTACTGCAGTTACATATACGTTGTTTTAGTAAATTTTGATGCGGTTTTTTACAACCACCCCTCCCCCATTACGCCCCCTCCTATGATCACGAATAACATCACATCAATTACGATAGAGGTGATCATTTACTTACTTCCTTTACCGCAATTGCAACTCTTCTGACAAGACTTTTTCATGAATTTGCTGTGTGTAGCATGAGTACAGTAACCCTTCGACTTCCAGTATGGACACCAACGATGATTATCTTGATAACGACAGACAACTAAAACACATCAGACAAAGAGAAAACAATAGCTTTAGTGACGAAAATACTCCACTTCTTCTAAAGCCATATGAAAATATATTGAATAGTATGATCCCTTGGGAAATATCTTTTTTTTTTCGTTGAGTCAAATGGAATGCTGCTTTATTAATTCCACTATACACATACTTTTTAAAAAAGCTAATAATTGTCTAACTCTTTTACTCCAACGTAGGGCTAAAGGTTGAAACGTCAGTTAAGTTTTAGTAACTTAAAAGTTACCGTATTTAACTCGAATACGAATTATACTTAAATTTTTCTCGATCTCGCTGTCCCCTTGTTGATCAGAAATACGAATAAAGGGGAGATGACTCAATGCATGGTGAGCGGTGAAATATAATTACTTTGAACTAAAGAATAAAGCTTTTGGTAAATAATGCTTTTTCAATGCTGTTCAAGCTTTAAAATGCGGCGCTTAATGAAGGGCGGCGCTTATTCGAGTAAATACGATAACATTCTTTTTACGGTGTTACAAATTTCATTCTATTACCTGTCTTTTTCACACACTTGCCCCACTTTTTGCTGTTAGTGTTGTAGTCAGATGTAGTTGCGCACCATTCAACCCCTTTATTATTCTTGGTTGTACAGTCGTAGAACAGTTCACTTCCATACTTGAAAGGAAAAACACAGCAGTCACCATTGGTGGTCCTACGAGTATTACACACTAGAAAACAAAAGAACATAGCATTAATTTAAGAGTCGTTTTATTGAATTTGTTTGGACAAAACATGTAGATATAATTTTGTATATTTATCTGGTATAGAGAAGAAATGTTGCGGTGATTTAAATTAGTTATTCCTTCAGTATAATCCCTTCGGCACAGGTAGCCCAAGCTCACTGTTGGTGTTGATTTACTAAACGATATATATGAGTACATTTGAGCCTTCGAATTTTTTTGCCGTGAATTTCAATAATTAAAAAACCTCTGTCCGTTAAAGAAATTACAGATTCAGAATTCTGAGTGACATACGATCGCAAAGCGAACTGAGTAAAATTGACAGTTGATAACCATAAATACACGGAGTTTACAAGCAAATACAAACGCGAAGGATACTCTATCGCCCGTGCATTGATCGATAGTGATAACTATTTTGCAACACCAGAGACTTATGGGGCAGCGAGAACTTAACCCCCCTCACCCCTCTGGGCTTTTGCGTTTCCGTCCCCTTCAGGCACGCAGTTCCAAGGATGCCATCATACATGCAGAAATACTAAATCCCTACCTGCTGGTCGAGTAGGTGGTCCTGTGGGGGGTGGGGTAGGTGGACGAGGATTACTACCACAGTACAGTTTATTCGCTTGTTGGACATCTTTATCACTGAGACCATACCGCTGACCAAGGTTTTTGCGGCCGTCTTTACCAACAATAGTGTAGACGCCCCTTCGTTTAGCGAAAGCAGTGGATGAGTAGTGCATGATGGAATTGTAGTCATAGGATACTCCACGGCTGTTTATCTTGTTGGTATTGTACTTATCAAAGTTATACGCCACTCCTGGTAAATAACCAACAACATAAGATACAATAAAGGCCCGAGCAAACGCACACAACATTGTTGGCCAACATTGTTGCGATACGGTTTGTTGAACACGAAAACAAAAGAAATGTTGGATGAGTTTCATCAAACATCATCCAACAGGGTGTTTAAACGGGCCCAAGATTTTGGAGCAACCATGTTGGTCCAACAATGTTGCATGCGTTTGCACGGGCCTTAAGTCATCATCGTTAATATTATATTTTATTATTATCATATTTATAGGAATTGATTCACATAATCAGTATATAACATGCTACTGAAGGAGAACTTTGATATTATCATATTTAATTGGATATACACCTACTTGCAATAAGGTTGTCATACAAAAATATACATTTGTTATAAAGAAAATAGAACATTAGGATTTAGTAGCCTCCTCCGCAGGCATCTCTTAGGCAGAAAAAACGAAGAAAAAGAAAAAAACACTTCGCGGGCTTCCTGTTGCATATGGCAAAAATGACTGAAGGGGGAGGGGGCTCGTCACCAGGCTTCGTCGTCCTCAAATTTTCAACACAGGAACCCCAAAATCACGAAAATCACTCTCGGACTCAGGAGTTGCCTGCGGAGGAGGCTAAGGATTTAGTACGATAAGAATTGATTAAAAGACAAAAGAAGATCACTCAAGCTGAACTCTCTCTTTTGTCTTTTAATTAATTCCTTTCGCACTAAATCACAAATGTTCTATTTTCTTTATGACAAATGTTCTATTTTGTATGACAACCTTACTGCAAGTAGGTGTATATAAAAAATACAAAATATGCAATAAGAGGTTGTTAGAAAAAGTAAATACACTGATGCTGCGAACGCTCAGCATTGCGTGACGAAGCTCAGAACGACTGCGGGAGAGACTAGTTTTTATTGTTTACCTTGTTGAATGTTTTGCCAATTAATAGTGACGTAACTATCACGGTCAGGCCTGGATTGTTCGTGCCAGAATCCAAGGGCGTGTCCTGAAAAAGAAGAAAATGTATTCCTAATGTCAAACAATTAAACAAGCAAACAAACAAGCAAACAAACAAGCGATAAAACAGTGAAGCAAGCAAACAAATAAACAAACAGTGAAGCAAGCAAACAAATAAACAAACAAGCAAGCGAACAAACAAGCAAACAAACAAGCGAACAAACAAACAAACAAACAAACAAACAAGCGAACAAACAAACAAACAAGCGAACAAACAAACAAACAAACAAACAAACAAACAATAGGTAAGCACGCAATCAAGCAAGCGAACATGAGCAAGCATACAATCTAGTAAGCATGAAAAATAAAACAAATAAGCAAGCATCACATAAGCCACAAGTAAGCAAACGACAAGCTAAGTAAGACATTCATAAAAACAAAGTAGCAAAAACTGAGCAAATAATGAATGAATGAATGAATGAAGCTATATCACTAATAATAATATGTATAAATAAGTGAATAATGCAGAATATAGGTCTAAGTTACTCAGATCTACATAAATCACTAATTGAGCATTTTTTCGAAATAAATGTATATCAATTTATTTTTAATTATAAATGGAAACTAGCGAGTAAACTAGTATAAGCTGCGTCTAAATGCGATATAAATGATAGGTAATATAATGAAATTTGTAACACCGTAAAAAATGTTGACTTAACTTTACTGACGTTTCGAGCTTTAGCCCTTCGTCGGAGTATGCCGCATATGAATACTTCGGCAAGGCATTCACTGAAACTGATATTGTTCGATTTCTACAAAGCTACTCACCAATTTCGTGAGCGACAACTCCCAAATGCTCACAGCCACGGCCAATAGAAATCTTTTGAGCGCCACTTGTGCTTTGACGGCCAACCATTGAATAGCATCTTAAAAGACAAATATTATGGGATATTTAGTGATAGAGCGCTAACACAATTAATATCCTTGAAAAAGTTATATTTCAATTGTATTACTGAAATATTACTGAGGTTGCAACTATTTTGCGAGACGAACGTTGAGATGGCAATCATAGAGACATATGCAGAATTGTCCCGCAAGATGTTAAAAAGTCTCTATCATTGCAAGCTCAACGTTCGTCTCGCTTCGATATATAGGGCCGGCTACCTTTCAAGATGGCGCAGGGAATTAAGGGGAACTATATAATCCTTATCGTTTTTCTGAATTCATATGTGTTAATTATCATCCAAACTTGTACACTTACCCTCCACCAGAGAAGAATGATAGATATCTACCAAGTCCTGATTTATATGGAACGAACTTTAAACAAGGTACCTTGGCCATCCAGTGTTTCATAGCACGAAGAATAACCCCTTTAGCATTGTCTATAGTCATACAGAATAAATGGATGAACTAATGAAAAGTTTGAAGAACGTATAAATAAATGAATAAATTAGTAAGTGATTAAATGAATGAATGAATGGAGGGAGGGAGGAGGGAGGGAGGGAGGGAGGACGGAGGGAGGTATATCATCCATAAGTGGATGTTTATCAATGATAAATATTTCATTGATGGAAGGATGATATCTATGCTGTGATCTCATTTCCATCAGTTTATTCTAATCTGGATTTTCTCGCAGTGTAACTTAGCCTTTGTATTTCAAAGATTAGACTGCCGATATTTGTAATCAGATATTTTTTAATCAGCACTAGCCATACTTACTGTTTGAACTCTCGATCCAATAGGGTACCACTCCTTTGCCGTTGATGATCCATCGTGCTCGTTCGTTCCTCATGACAGCTCTCTTGGATCGTCCAGAGCCAGGACGACTATTCAAAAACTTTCGGATGCCATCATCAACTACAATATCGCCCTGGAATAACTGTACTCCGGCAGCTGTGGACAAAAATAAAAATATCCCAAGTTAGAACAGTTTATTCAACTCGCTTTATTCATTGTTTGATTATTATAATTTTCAATCACATGTACTGGGAGATATCTTGGGAGTTACTGCACGGTTGCCTCATTGTTTTTTCGACTAGTGTACTAGTTGTGCTGTGAGTGTATAAAGTTGTACTGTTACGATTGTGCATAATCGCATTATACTGCACGGGGATTTTCTCCGATTAAAATTGATATCTCATTATCTCACTCAGAGCCGGACTTCACGTCTGAAATCTCCCTGTGCTCTTTTCTCCCGACACAGGAAGCCCGACACTAAAAACGGTTGCGAGGGAGACTACTAAAAGTAAAAGGTACGCACAGGAAAATATGTTTACACTAAAAGGACGCCGGTCACCCCTACCGCTTGGACAAATGGAGTACTCCTCCCCCCATGCTATGTTTAATACAAGACTCATGATTCTACCTCTTCATTTGGTTATCAAAAGTTATGCACGTGAATAAATGTTTATCTGCAATTTCTTCGAGACATGATTAAAATCATTGGCACAGCTAGTGCTACAATTTTGTAACAACGGAGTTTGCAGCCATATTTTTAGTAAATCTTTGTAAAAATGCGAAAAAAAATAAGAAACATGACCATATCCGGCATTATTTTTGTTATTACATCCTACTTACCAAATCGTGCTTTAGACTCGTTTTTGTTCGTTTCCAGAATTACATCAAAGATAGGTTTGGGTGGTGCATCTGTAGAGTGTAAAAAGATTGTTGTAAGTTCATTATATATTTTATATGAGAGCCACTTGAAAATTACTTGATAAAGCGCTACTCTCGTTAAATATAAATATGTAATCATTATTACTAAACGAATGTTTAATAAAACGCGCGAGAAAGGCCGCGGAAGGAATGAGGGTTTCGCTCGTTTCCTCGGCCGGAATGTGGAAGAAAAGTTGTGACTGCTCGTTGTGAACTTGAAAAAATTGAAAAGTTTAATCAAGCAGCACTGTTTTAATATTAGTGATACTTATTTATAAGCCAAATTGAAATAAAAAAGCTAATAAAATAAAATTCGATTATAGCGCTAACACTATATCCTTGAAACACACTTTAGAGTATCGTATATCGTATATATCAGATTATATACATTCTGCTCTTTTGTAATTATGTGATACTGTGTAATTAATATTTAGTGAGTACTACTAAACATTATCAAAGACAAGTAAAGTTGTAATGAGGTATTGTTTCCTTTTGTATTTGATGTTTCTGGTTGAGTGATACTGACTAAATAGTCACGAAATAAAAACTATTAGTTAGTAACTACTTTGTTCCGATTTCAGTGTTTTGGTGTTTTCGCTGCCATATGACAATAAAATGAATAATGTGTTCAATATTAAAGCTAATAACGCGTAAAGCTTCTTACCACACTTGCCCCACTTGTTGCTGTTCGAGTCGTAATCAGCTGTAGTTGCGCACCATTCAACTCCGAGATTCTTGGTTGTACAGTCGTAGAACGTTTCATTGCGATACGTGAAGGGAAAAACACAGCAGTCACCAGTGGTGGTTTTACGGGTATCACACACTAGAAAACAAAAGAACATATCATTTTAAACTTGTTATATTCAATTTGTTTGGCCAAAACATGTACACACAATTTTGCATAGTTATCTGGTATAGGGATAATAGAGTAATTTGGGACAAATAATAGGTGAAGAAACCCTCTGGTATTAAAAAGTTAATTACGTACTCCCTTCGGCACAGGTAGCACAAGCTCACTGCTATAGTGTTGAATTACTAAAGGATATATTGGCACTTTTGAACCTTGATTTTTCCCCCTTAAAATTCAATGCAATTCAATAAAACTCTTACAGTGTCTTCTTGTTATTCTCTAAAATAATCTTAACTTATTTTAGCCGATTTCGTTCAGATTTAGTTATAGCCTGAGAAAACAGACGTTCTTTCGCTCCTTTTCTCCCCGCGGGGAGAAAATATCTAGGAGCGAAAGAACGTCTGTTAAAATAGTTGCTTCTGTTTTCTCAGGCTAGTTTTTTGATAATAGTTACTTTTGGTGTGCGGTGTTTGCAACGATTCGTTGTCCGCCGGTGTCTTGTTTGGTCAAAAACATTGTTGGGTGAAAAACATTGAGATGTAATGTTGTCGGAATATTTTCAAAAATACCATGTTGAACGCAAAATATTCAAATACATTTGCATCGAAACTTTTATAAAAAAACATTTCCCTTGAACTAAAACTAAAACCGATTATTACGGTATTAACTAACTACCTAGATAGCAGAGGAAGTTTGCCTCGCTCTTAAAAAAGTTATTATTGTAATTTATCAAGCTGAGATCACTCAGTGTCCAGGAATTCGTGTGTTGGTATTTTGCCAAATAGTTATAAGCAATCAGTATAGGATACATTCCAGATACAAATAATTTAACTTGAATGTATACAAATCTTCGCAGAATTATTCAAAAGCAATGAAATATTTAGAATTGTCATGGATAAACACCTTTGCATTTAGTGTAGGTTTGTAGGTTGGAATCTGTATAAAGAAGTAAGAGAACCTTTTAAGATTATCCGACGTTTCGGGCTAAGCGCCCATCTGTAGAGATGTTATAATTTTAATATACTTCTGTGTTGTTTACAAACGCTAAAGCAAGTAGAGAATAATCTCTGGTACCCAGGGTAAAAAAACAAAAAAAAAAACACGCAAAACTGGGAAGAAAAAAAACTCACAACAAACACTACAGGGGAGAAAGAGCCATTCAGTGTAAGCAGGGAAGAGTTGTTGGAAATAACTGACTTCAAGTATACTTATTTGAAAAAGATTATAAACTTAAGATTGTCTTACATGATGGTGAATATTTTAGGGTGTATAATAAACCGCCATTTGAAATGCGCTATGTATAGTACTCATTATTCAAACAAACATTGTTCCCGGTTACCCGGGCCTGTTAGCAGATTGTACTCTTGGTATCAGAGGTTATTTTCTACTTGCTTTAGCGTTTACACAGGCGTAAAAATGACATAGACAAAAACTAGATCAAGAAACCCTCAAGTTTTCCAGTGTATGCTCGCTGAGTCTCCAGACACTACTAACCAAACATAAAGGCATACCTTTAGAAGGAGGAGGAGGAGCCTTCACAACTTGGCCAACACCAAAAACGACCAACGCCAACAACAAGCTTCTTGATATCATGGTTTTGCGTTGTTAGATACAACTTGTATTCAGGCTTGTGTTGCAGCTCTGAAAACCTTGATACACACCCCGCACACTAGCGGCTTTTATAACACCAACCACCAGCTACTGGCCTTGCATGTCTTTCATACTTCGCTCTGATTGGCTGATGGTGTACCATCGTCAGTGGGTACAGTTCCGGTTTAACTAACTTGACCTTGTGACAAACACCGTGACGCAGTTGGTTACCCATTGTGGAACGTTACTTAACACCTCAATCAATCATTTTTTTATTTTCACATGTATACATACATTTTACAATTTTTATATTACATTTTTGTCTATTATAGATTGTATATGCGTGGAAAGCTTAAGAAACCCTTACAGGCTTATCTCATCTCAAATGTTATATATTTTTGTTTTAAGGCATTTCCAGATTACAGCATGATATTTTTCTGCCGCAATAACGAAGAAAATAAAAAAAACTTGATACGTTGCGACTGAAGTAAGACTTATTTCACAGCTCTAGGCTGTGGAGGTTGTGTAACATCCGTCACGGACGTTTAACACTACGGCCCTATACCCAAGGCGCAGAGACCGACGTAAATTTTCAGCTATAAAAAAATTATCTATTTTTCCATTTTTCACATTTTGATACAGATATGCTCTACTTTTACAATAGATTTATAATGTCTTGTGTATTTTGGGGGTGCCTGTATTACTTCTCTTGTTATCGATTTATTCATAGCATATTTTGGTTGTACATGTTTGTCAGGTTATATGACCATAACAAGTTGTTGCAGTGGTAGATGATGAAACAAATATTTCGGTTCAGAAAAATCTGTACCGATAAATCAACAATTATGTTACCCTGCTAGTAGAGTTTCCTTTCTCTTACCTAGGACGTCGTTAGATAGGTAAGAGCTGAAGGAACCCCTAAACCTCTCCTCGCAAGGTAAAATTATGTTCCCGGCCATAAAGTAAGTAAGTAAGAAACTTTATTTATAGAGGGTAGCACTAAATAGCTAAAAGCTAATAAACTTGTGGCCCTAATACCAATCGATAATATCGATAATCGATTAAAATCAATACCAATCGATAAAAATCGAAATTAATCGATTGATCAGTCGATAAAATCGATAACCCAGTTTGGTGTGACTATCGATTATAACGATTTCATCGGAATATTATGATCGACTTCATCGATTTTATTGATAATGTAAATTGACATGAATTTCATGTGCAAACATCAGTCACCATGATAGTTATCATTATTTGTATTTTAAATCACAAGTAGAATTATAATAAATCAACTACAGTATTTCAAATAACAATTTAACCGACGTTTGTCATTTCTGCAGAGATATCTGGTGGCACGGAAGAAAAATCAATGTTCCGGCTCGGCCAGTATTGTGTTTGATAAAATCAATACAATCGATGTAATCGATCACATGAATTTAATTTGTTGTGATTATCGATTTTCATCGATTTCCGATACAATCAATATTAATATACTAACGATTATCGATTTTTATCGATTTCATCGATCAGTTTGCGATGGTCGATTTTCATAGATTACTATGGCCGGGTTTATATGTTGCAAGCTAACCTGGTCACATCCGGACTTTTTCTCCAGGTGTCCTATATACGGGGGTGGGATGGGTGGGATTGCATCAGGAAGTACATGAGATTTTATCTCGGGTGTCGAGAGGGGCCGGTGTAAACTGTGTTTGTTAAATCAAAACGGATATATATTAAACTCAA
The DNA here is from genome assembly GCA_949775045.1 of Metridium senile. NCBI lineage: Eukaryota > Metazoa > Cnidaria > Anthozoa > Actiniaria > Metridiidae > Metridium > Metridium senile. Next base: position 43,168,133 of record OX459095.1, read on the forward strand.
TATATTGATTACATTGTACTCAATGGCACATCTACATTTATGTTTACTCTTAATAATGAGTGGGGTTAAAACTCACTGTAATATGTCATCCTGAATACATGATTTACTCAATATTTTGAGTTGTATCTACTCGGCCGTTTTTGCAGTGTGGACTCAATTTCAAAATGGAAGTCATATACAGATATGGATATTTGCATGGCTGAAATGCACATTCTTGGTGCAAAGATCAATTCAAATTTGCTATTAAAGAACTTTATATATCTCGAAAATTATTTTTCGCTTCGGAATATCCCAAACAAACAATTGAGAGTACCGTAACACCCGCTGTTTTTTTTGAGGAAATTATGAAATTGCCAGCCGATTGTTTATATTGAGTGACTTGAGGAAAACTAAGATTTTAAAGTAGGAATTTTAATTACGTTTTTAGACAAACAATTTTGCAAACTGACTTCAATAATAAGATGATGAACAACTATAGCTTTGTAAGAAAATGTTCAAACTTCGAGTAAAGCAGAACAATTTATTTTAAAGAAGGTCGGTTTTATCTGCCGGTTTGGCGCGTGTACCATTTATTTTCCCGCTCTTTTCGGCTGGTGGACGCGCTTACCATTTATTTTCCCGCTCTTTTCGGCTGGTGACGTGGACGCGCTTGCCATTTATTTCCCCGCTCTTTGTTTCGGTCCGTTAATTTTGTTTACATTAACTTAACCGCTGTATTTTTTGTCAAATTTCAATTCGGTTCTTGATAAAGGATCTGCTTAAATGGAAAGAATCCGGTATGACTGATTCACCTTCAACATGACCCTAAGCAACAACGTAACCTTGTTTTGAATATATTTATTCCGTTTCTATAATTCCTGTCCTTTAAATATTTACAAATGCCAAAGCAAGATTTAAAATAACCTCTGGTTACCCGGTACCAAATAGTCCCCTTCACAGTTCCCTGCGCCATCTGGGAAACAAAGAAAGCAAAGATCCCTTTTCTCTAACTCTCCAATCCCCGTTCTTTTCGGATCTGAGTTAATGAGATCACTGAGATCGCTGTTCGATTGTGTGTTTTGATAGTTTATTAAAAATATAGATGTCAACATTTGTAACAGTAACAAAATCACATGGATACAAAATAGCTACATTTTGCATACTATATATTATTATTATCAGTATATATACTGATGGTAAATGGAAACCAGCGAGCAATTAGTATAGGCTGCGTTGGTGTATAATATGAACCATATAACACAGTAAAAGGCTCGGGAGTAAAAATGAGGGTATTAAAAATGAAATTTAGAAAAAGACTAGACGGTTTTTAAAGCACTTTTTTCGTTTTTTGTTGTTGTGGTGTATTATTATCTCTTAGAGGCTAAAAATCGTACTTTTTCACGGTATCTTGTAGAGCATCCCCAGACACTTTTACGCCTGAGTTCCGGGTTAAAATGAAACATAACTTTACTGACTCTTCTTGCTTTCGTCCTTCGATCGTTAGAGCCCTTAGTCAGAGCCCTCCGACGCGAATGACTAAACCTTGAAATGTCCGTAAAGTTAAGTTTCAGTTATTACGGTATTACAAGTTCATCTGATATATTGATAATACCCCTGTTTTATATTCTCATTTCATACATGTCGTATTAGCAGAGTCTGCAGCTCTTCCTACAGTATGTCTTGACGTAGGTACCGTATTTGGAATGGCTACAGTATCCACGGCTAACCCATCCAGAGCAGCTTGAAGGTTTCTTATCAGAACAACCTGGTAAAAAATAATAATATGATTACGATCACTATAATGATTTTTGACGTACAAAATAACGATCACGATTGACGTAATAAATCAAATTCTTCAATTCTTCAGCGATAGCAAACATCGAGAAGGGCGTTGAAACATCGAGGCGCAGTCGAGTTTTTTTTACCCGAATTCGAGGTTTTTTGATAGAGGGTTAAACGATCGAGTGTCATCTATTTTCTCAAACTCATGGATAATTCTAGGGGGAAATCAAAGCGATAGTTGACCAAATATCAAGACGACCGAAGGTAGCGATTTACTTTGTTTGATTGATTATTTTTGAATTTGAGAACGTTACGATTACGATTAGTAATCTACTGAGGTATAAAAAAATATAGTTTTGCTAATCAAATATTTTTCTGCTAACCAATTATTTTTTTGCTATTCACTTGTCGCGCCCGAGCAGGAAATCGAACCCAGATCACAGTTGTGAAAGGCCACCCATGTCACCCAATATGATAATGTTCTCATCATGATAGCCTGCGTTCAAGTTGTTTTAGGATAGCTTATACCGATGTGGCCATTTTTCCCGTTCCCCAAAAAAGAAAGGGCTGCGCTAAGCAGGCTACATCGTGATGACTATATGATCTCAAAATTAAACAATCACAATTACGATTATGATTACGATTGTCATTATTAACTTACTTTCTTTACAATAGCAGCTCTTCTGACAAGACTTTTTCATGAATTTGCTGTGTGTAGCATGAGTACAGTAACCCTTTGACTTCCAGTATGGACACCAACGATGATTATCTTGATAACGACAGCCTAGACACAAACAAATAATGTTATATACACCTACTTGCAAGAACGTTGTCATATACGAAAAAAGAACATTTGTATTTAGTCGGTTAGGAATAAATTAAAAGTACAAAAGATGATCACTGAAGCTGAACTCTTTCTTTTGTACTTTTAATTTATTCCTAACATACTAAATACAAATGTTCTTTTTTCGTATGACAACTTTCTTGCAAGTAGGTGTAGTACCGGGGATAACTTAACTAAAACTTTACTGGGTGGCGTGGGTAGTACCAGGCATAACTAAACTAAGACTTTACTAGCTAGTGTGGGTGGTACCGGGGATAACTTAACAGAAAGCTTACCAGGCGGTGGGGGTGGTACTGGGGGTCGGGTTGGTGGTTTAGGACCAACACCACCACAGTACATTTTGTTAGCTTGCAATGCATCCTTTGCTGTGAGGCCATACCGCTGACCAAGGTCAGTTCCACCGTTTCTTTTTTTAATTGTGTATAAACCTCGTCGTCTGGCAAAAGCCCCAGCTGAATAGTGCATTATGGATTTATAGTCATAAGATACACCACGGCTATCGATGGATGAGTGGCTTTGCTTTTTGAAGTTGTGGCCCATTCCTGACAAAACAAAAGCGAATAAGCTAAATCGTTACCTTCATTTATGAACAAATATACTTATATACATATATAGTAACTAGAGTACAAACACTAAAAGTGTGCAATACTTTGTACTATTTACCACTAAATAGTGTTGATTAAACAATAGAGAACAATAGAATTTGCAAATTTAGCAGTATTTAGTGGTATTTATGTTGCATACCTTTAGTGTTTGTACTCTATTGGTTACATGTTTTGACATATTTTAGTAATTGTTAATTAACTTGAAATATTTTACATTTATATACAGTGGAACCCCGTTAATCCTGCCACTGAAGGGACAGCCAAAAGTGACCGTATTAACCAAGAAAAAAGCCAAGACCAAAATGAGTGCTGGTTTTGTGCTGGTAATGCATCGGAATCTGTCCTGTTATAAAAAAAACTAACATCTAAATTATTTTGTTTTTCACGAACTTGTATAGCTATCATAAACAATATTTCTTATTTCAATACATCACCATGCAGCACAAAGCCAGAATTCAGTTCGGTCTTGGCTGGATGCTTGTTGCGTAAAGTTGCTACAACTGTTTTGGAAGTAGGTGTAATTACCTGGCATTATGTTTTGCCAATTAATAGTGACGTAACTATCACGGTCAGGCCTGGATTGTTCGTGCCAAAATCCAAGGGCGTGTCCTGAAAAGATAAGCACAAAACGATCACGATTAATGCTGATATGATCTATCTAAATCTTAACAGTTCATTACAGCCGTTTTCAAATACGTTGCACAAATTGTCGCGGATTTTTATGGGGCCAGCTTCGTTCCCAGGGCCCTCTCCCTTCGCTTTAGGGTGGGGCGGCTGGGAACGAGGTTGTTATGGAACTAGTATATAGTCCGGTATACAACTAATTGCAAGAACGTTGTCCTGACTTTTGTAATTTAGTGGGAAAGGAATTAATTAAAAGACAAAAGAAGACCACTCAAGCTGAACTCTTTCTTTTGTTAATCCCGATACTCCTTTTGTTACTAAATTACTAATGTTCTTTTTCATATGACAACATTCTTGCAATTAGGTGTATTTAACTTTAGCTATATTGATTTTGTAAGAGCAAATGATATATATCGATAAATCATTCTCTTTCTTATCCTGTATCGATGTTGTAAATGTATCTATATATTATTTATTTATTTATTTATTTCATTTCATTTCATTTCTTGTTTGTTATTGCCATTGATTAACATTTACATTTGAATTGGCGTTTTACCCCTCTTCTCCTCTTTAAATAAAGTGATACTTCTATCTGGGGTAAGATAAAGGTAGCCAACTAGAAGAAAATATCAGAAAAGTATAACTTACCAATTTCGTGAGCGACGACACCCAAGTGTTGACAACCATTACCAATTGAGATGAGCTGTGGACCAGCGGATTTTGTGCGGCCAACCGATGACCAACACCTAAGACAAACATACTGATTTATTCACACGAACAAGCATGAGGTTTTATACCTATAGCATTTTTTACCATCATTATATCGGGGGACGTAATCGGGGGACGTAAAAGAACGACTGAGGAAGCAGGTCACAACCATCATCAGTGAAATGCCTACACTTACATTAATATATACTAATTACTAACAGCTAATTATAATGTGTAAAGCGCATTTGAATATATACACATAGAAAGTGCGTTATATAAATGCAGTATCATTATCATTACCGCGCATTTATCATCATCATTCATCGTCATCATCATCACTGATTACTGCTATTATCATCATATTATCATATTATCATATTATCATATTATCATATTATCATATTATCATATTATCATATTCGACAATAACTGATCATTATTACAGCTTCTATCATCATCATTATTATAATCACTATGATATAATCACTACTACCGTCAACTTCATTATTGCCACTATTAATTATCATCATGATGATCTTCAGTATTATCATCATTACAGCTTCTATCACCATCATATCATTATTACCACTATTATCATGATCATCATCATCATAATAATAATAATAATAATAATAATTATCATCATCAGTATAATACTCACCCTCCTCCGTTGTGGAACGACAAGTAGGCTCCCATACCAGACCTGTACGGTACGAACCTTAAACAATGTACCTTTGACCTCAAGTGGGTCATTGCTCGTTGAATAACCCCTCTAGCGTGTGCTGTAGGAATGAAGCATTTGGTTTTCAGTTGACTTAGAGATATACCCTTTCCGAGAAACTTTATTGTCTCCCTGGCGACAAGTGAAAGTCGACTACCAACTAGAAGCGCATGTGCACGTGACTATAGGTAACCTATGTGTACTTTACTAGAACGCAGGGATTTCATGGCAGCAACGTACGCCACGTTTATCAATGTGCTATTGAAAAATGACTGATGACAGACAACAAGAAAGGCGTACAGAATACACATATTTAGTTTCAGAACTGATCAATCATGATCCTTTGCGCCACTACTAGCTTGTAGGTTTTTATAACTTGTGACAAACTTTCTCGGAAAGAGTGTATGTATCACAAACACATCTATTGCCTAGTGCATGCATGTTAGATTAATTAAAGATGGGAATTGCAGATCAGATCAGACATGTATACAGTTTATACCAATGTGTATCAGTAAGTACTTACCGTTAGAACTTTGAATCCTATAGGGAATGAGTGGTTTTCCACTACGATCCAGCCAAAGACTTCTTCTTCCTCTAATTGTTGCACGTTTTGTTCGACTAGTAGAACCATTTATGCCGGTGTTTAAGAATCTCCGTCTAATATCGTCGTCTACAACAATGTCACCTTCAAACAGATCTACATGATCATCTGTGGAGCAATCAATCAATCAATCAATCAGTTGGTCAATCAATTATTCAAGCAAGCAAGCAAGCAAGCAAGCAAGCAAGCAAGCAAGCAAGCAAGCAAGCAAGCAAGCAAGCAAGCAAGCAAGCAAGCAAACAAGCAAGCAAGCAAGCAAGCAAGCAAGCAAGCAAGCAAGCAAGCATGATATAGATAGATATAGATATAGATATAGATATAGATATAGATATAGATATAGATATAGATATAGATATAGATATAGATATAGATATAGATATAGATATAGATATAGATATAGATATAGATATAGATATAGATATAGATATAGATATAGATATAGATATAGATATAGATATAGATATAGATATAGATATAGATATAGATATAGATATAGATATAGATATAGATATAGATATAGATATAGATATAGATATAGATATAGATATAGATATAGATATAGATATAGATATAGATATAGATATAGATATAGATGTAGATATAGATATATCAATCAAACAGTCCATAAAAGAAACAAGGATATACAGTGTATATATAAAAACATTTTTCCCTCTAAATTTTCCAAAGAGAAAATAACAAATAAATTAATACATTGGTTTAATAGACGCATAAGATAGTTCAACAAGGAAATCGTTTTTTGTAACTTACTGAAACGAGCTTTTTTTGCCGTTTTATCGTCGTTGCTTTCAAGAATTGTGTCATAGATGGGATTTGGAGCTTGACCTAAATAGGACAATATCACATAAGTGCAGTTAGTAAGAGTTGGATATCAAGTATATTTTAGCATGCATCAAATAGCATACATCACATATACAAACACAAATCGAGACTACTCGAGAAGCGCTCAATAAACAGATACAGAGTGGCGATAATTACTAACCATATTGGGACACTATTTTAAAATGTGGAGGACTTATCGGACTTCTGTAATCCAGCAGTTTATAATCATGAATTTGATTGGTAAAGTAAATGCCTACGAGACAACGAGAGACAATCCCCTACATTTTGCCAGAGTTAATAGACGGACTCTGTCTTTGCGAACAGCACAACAGGATCTTTTTAAAACGTCCTCATTCTATAGGATTAGAGTGAAGGCAGACGGGACCTACAGTTTTACGTCCTTATCCGAGAAGACGTGAAGAATTAATTAACAGCATTTTCTCCTCAATTATTTTAAGACCCCGAGTATTGGTCCGGCCGGTACGCAAACCCCGCATCTCCCGCACTGTTGTCTGGCGCCGCTTAACCAACTAAGCTAACCACTGCGTCACGTACCCATAAATAATAGTATTATTAATACCATTGCTACTGTATTGCAAAATATATCTTACCGGCACACTTGCCCCACTTGTTGCGGTTAGAGTCGTAATCAGCTGTAGTTGCGCACCATTCAACTCCGAGATTCTTGGTTGTACAGTCGTAGAACGTTTCATTGCGATACGTGAAGGGAAAAACACAGCAGTCACCAGTGGTGGTGTTACGAGTGTCACACACGAACACTAGAAAATAAGACAGCAAGAATAAAGCTTAGATTATTGTATCTTCTAAGACAGAAATCGCGAAAAAGGGGACGAGAGAAAAAAATTAATTGTATTATGAACTATGATAGCGATTTTTAAAGTATGATATTGTTACAAAAATAGCGTACAAACTATCCAAGGTGGATTGTAATTTAGAGTTGTTTCCCCATAAATTAAGTTAAAGTATTAACATGAAGTCATTACATCAAATAATATCAATAGTATATATTTACTTTGTAATGATGACAGTGCCGGTGGCAGTGGCGGTGCAGGAATCGCTCTTGTAGTCCTACCAACGGTAAAGGCGATGAACGCCAACAAAAATATCCTTGATAACATAATCAATCATACAACGTTGTAACTTTGTAGAGATGTACATTCATATACCACAGCATTCAATGGGTCTTTATTTATAGGAAAGTCAAGGCCTTGTATACCATATAAGGTAGTTTCTTATCCTTCTCTGATTGGCTGAAGATGTTCTGACGTCATCTGGTGGATATCCGTTATATTCTCATTATGCTCATTTATGCCTTAATGTTTGCTGGACGTGATGAATTGTTGTATCCAATGCTTCCCTTTGTTTGTGGGTCAGAGGGAAATATACACCGTGACCTGTTGTGGTATTTTGCAACACACTTCTTCTTCCTGTGGAAGTCCATATACTTTTGTTGGAAAATTATCAGTGTAAGGGTTCAATATTAGAAATATAGGTACTGTGCAGGTGAAAACATAAAAAAATAAGATGAACATTAAAATGTCACCGGCTTTTCAGACAAGTTCGACCAGAGCCTGTCCTTGAAGACATTTATAACAAATTCAATACAGTTGGGTGAAAACAGAAAGGACCTCGATCCGGCTTTAATTACGTCCTTACTATCTGACGAGGCTCATAGACTCCATAGAGAGTGTGACAGTGTAGATTTTCACATTCTGGATTTCTGGCTATGGTGTATCTCACAGATATAAAACAATAAAATAATTACAGAGAGCAACGATCATTCAAAATAAATACACTGCAGAACAAAGACCTCTAGCCCAGACTACAATAGGTGAGAGCGTTACTCAGTACGTCCACCTATACAGCCTGAAGCGCAAACAAATATGATGCAGATCATCAAATAAATCCAGTTTAAATGATATTATAATGCTGTTTTATTAGTTATACTGGCAAAAATAAAAAGGACATACCACGCTCCAGGGGGATTGTGGAAAGGAATTTTTATACGTACATGATATCTAGACATACCACTACGGTTCCCACTTACAAACACTGAATCAATCAATAAAACAGATGGGAGCGCAGGGAGGGCATGTCAACACATGGGCGCGTGGAAATATGGAATTTATGTACCAGTGTTCAACTCGATATCCGTCAGGTAACGAGATTGAACACAAGATAAATGTCATATCTCCAAGCCTCCATGTATTAATCTGTTTATTGTATAACATACAATGTTTTAAATCAAGAAATTATTTCTAAATGTGGGAAACATAGACATGTGTGACATGTTTATGTCATAAAATCCCTAGAACGTGCTGTAACCGGTATGTTATATAATAAAATGGTACCGGACCGAATCGAAATATGGCGTCCAATCTTAATAACAATTAATGCTCTTGACTGGCTAGCCTCGCATACATGTGAAAACACCGTTGTGTTTCGATGTGAACACGAGGCTAGCCAGTCAAGAACACTAGTTATTCAAAATGGACACCGTATTTCGATTAGGTATATGTTGTGAACTATTACAGCAACTAGAGAATGGTAACCGTATCAGTCTAAAGCTATGAATGCAGCGTTTATCTAAGGAGAAAATGGTAGGTAGGACATAGAAAGAATACTTCATATTAGCTGTCATATTGAGATGGCATATTCTCATTGAGGAAGTAGCCACTGTTGCAAAATCTGTGACGTAAAATATCAGGGAATGACGTCAACTGGATATAATCTGTTACAACTGATATCACGTAATTTATGCTATACGATGATGAAATTGATCTAGTGCAAGGAATGCGGTACTAATCCTAAAAATAAGTACATGTTGTCTTCAGCTATATGTGGCTCCGCTGTATGTGGCAATAGGTTTATGATGTAAGTTGATCTGCTGAGCAGCAGCATAATACATCTCATTGACGTCATATAGTACAATACTATTGTGACTGCAAACGTACCTGATGTTTGCTGAAAATACATGATCTTTGACCGCGTGTAAAAACAATTAAGTTGACAAGTTCGACAATATTCGACGTAAATTTATCTCAAACTGCCCCTTCCTTAATGTTAATTACACCACAATCTTGAAGTACACTGTCCGTATACCACGTGGGAACTACACTGTACTTGTGGTTTGGACTTCCTGTGTTAAGGTTCTCGTAAGCGGACCATCTCCGCGTAAGCGACCACTTTCTTCTTGTCCGAGGGTGGACTGACCTCTTCGTGCAAGTCTTATTTTCCCGGCTACAGGCACGTCGTGGAATAGCATTACTCAATGATGTTAGTTTTATGTGAGCATTTCAATCACATTTTGGTAGAGCAAAAACATCTACGAAATAAAATAAAATTGCTACTTTGTAATAGCTCTTATATTGAGTGACTGACTATTCAGTCACTATCAAAGACAAGTAAAGTTGTAATGAGATATTGTTTCCTTTTGTATTTGATGTTTCTGGTTGAGTGATACTGACTAAATAGTCACTAAATAGAAACTAGTAAGGGACGGACCATTAGAAAAACCCGGACTGGGGCAGAAAAAAAAATATATGCAGGTTTGTTTTTTTCGGAGACAAATGTCTGCAAGATTTGTTTTTCGGAGACAAATGTCTGCAGGATTTTTTTTTCTTGGGTTCGAGCCCTTTTTGGGGTCTTGATTCCCTGCAGGATTTGTTTTCCTCACAATATACCCCTGCAGGATTTTTTTTTCTCACAATATTCCTCTGCAGGATTTTTTGGGGGAATTGTCCCCCCCCCCCCCCCCCCCGGGTTTTTCTAATGGTCCGTCCCTAATTAGTAATTATCTTTGATTTTATTTCATGGTTTTAGTGTTTTCATTCTATGTGGTATATTCATTCATTTATTCACTTTGTCTGTAAATGATATAATACTTTCAATCCATGCAGAAATCACACCTCAATTTCCAGCAAAACTCGTCCGAAAAAAAACACGTTTTCTTTTCATAATAAGGGAGTTAATCAAACTGCGCGGTAACTAAAACTAAATCACCTTGCGTGTGTGTATGAATTCCAATCACCGATTCTGCCATTTAAATCTCAAGTTTTGTTCAAACTTCCTTCAGTTGATTCCAATAAAATTAAAAACATTTCACTTCGACACGTTCATCAAGATACCACTGCAGGGACACTGTTACTCATCACGTACAGTTGCCATACAGTGAATGAGCATAAATGAGATCAAGGCGGATATCCGTTAGAAAGCCTTCAGCCAATCAGACACAGATAACAAACTACCTTATATGGGCTTGTAACCTTCCTATAAATTAAGACCCGGTAGTTATATCTATAGCAAAGATGCACAGTGTCTACAAAGACAAATACTTGTATGATTGAATATGTTATCCGTAGGGTATTTTTGTTGGCGTTTATCGCGTTTATTGTTAGGATTGCAAAGGCTGCTCTTACTCTTACGCCACCACTCGCACCATTACAAGGTAAGTATACTATGTAATACAGACTGAACGATAAAGGGGGAGGGGGGAGGGTGCGTACCCATTCGGGTCCTTTTAGTGGTCTGACTCAAAAATCAGTTACGTAACATGATTCCGTACCTGTAAGGGTCATTCTTACTCTACTTTGTTGCTTGAAGTAAGCCTGGCTGGCAAGACATAGCACAGCCGTACCTTTTATAGGGGTTGAAATCTACAAGGCTTTAATAGTTCTGTTACTCTGTGCGTACCTTATATAGGGGTTGAAATCAACAAGGCTTTAATAGTTCTGTTACTCTGTGCGTACCTTATATAGGGGTTGAAATCAACAAGGCTTTAAT
>OX459095.1:43179839-43367339 GCA_949775045.1 Metridium senile
TCAACAAGGCTTTAATAGTTCTGTTACTCTGTGCGTACCTTATATAGGGGTTGAAATCAACAAGGCTTTAATAGTTCTGTTACTCTGTGTGTACCTTATATAGGATTTGAAATCAACAAGGCTTTAATAGTTCTGTTACTCTGTGCGTACCTTATATAGGGGTTGAAATCAACAAGGCTTTAATAGTTCTGTTACTCTGTGCGTACCTTATATAGGGGTTGAAATCAACAAGGCTTTAATAGTTCTGTTACTCTGTGCGTACCTTATATAGGGGTTGAAATCAACAAGGCTTTAATAGTTCTGTTACTCTGTGCGTACCTTATATAGGGGTTGAAATCAACAAGGCTTTAATAGTTCTGTTACTCTGTGTGTACCTTATATAGGATTTGAAATCAACAAGGCTTTAATAGTTCTGTTACTCTGTGCGTACCTTATATAGGGGTTGAAATCAACAAGGCTTTAATAGTTCTGTTACTCTGTGTGTACCTTATATAGGATTTGAAATCAACAAGGCTTTAATAGTTCTGTTACTCTGTGCGTACCTTATATAGGAGTTGAAATCAACAAGGCTTTCATAGTTCTGTTACTCTGTGTGTACCTTATATAGGATTTGAAATCAACAAGGCTTTAATAGTTCTGTTACTCTGTGCGTACCTTATATAGGGGTTGAAATCAACAAGGCTTTAATAGTTCTGTTACTCTGTGCGTACCTTATATAGGGGTTGAAATCAACAAGGCTTTAATAGTTCTGTTACTCTGTGCGTACCTTATATAGGGGTTGAAATCAACAAGGCTTTAATAGTTCTGTTACTCTGTGCGTACCTTATATAGGGGTTGAAATCAACAAGGCTTTAATAGTTCTGTTACTCTGTGTGTACCTTATATAGGATTTGAAATCAACAAGGCTTTAATAGTTCTGTTACTCTGTGCGTACCTTATATAGGGGTTGAAATCAACAAGGCTTTAATAGTTCTGTTACTCTGTGTGTACCTTATATAGGATTTGAAATCAACAAGGCTTTAATAGTTCTGTTACTCTGTGCGTACCTTATATAGGAGTTGAAATCAACAAGGCTTTCATAGTTCTGTTACTCTGTGCGTACCTTATATAGGGGTTGAAATCAACAAGGCTTTAATAGTTCTGTTACTCTGTGCGTACCTTATATAGGAGTTGAAATCAACAAGGCTTTAATAGTTCTGTTACTCTGTGCGTACCTTATATAGGGGTTGAAATCAACAAGGCTTTAATAGTTCTGTTACTCTGTGCGTACCTTATATAGGAGTTGAAATCAACAAGGCTTTAATAGTTCTGTTACTCTGTGCGTACCTTATATAGGAGTTGAAATCAACAAGGCTTTAATAGTTCTGTTACTCTGTGCGTACCTTATATAGGGGTTGAAATCAACAAGGCTTTAATAGTTCTGTTACTCTGTGCGTACCTTATATAGGAGTTGAAATCAACAAGGCTTTAATAGTTCTGTTACTCTGTGCGTACCTTATATAGGAGTTGAAATTAACAAGGCTTTTAACATGCAGTTCTGTTACTCTGTGCGTACCTTATATAGGGGTTGAAATCAACAAGGCTTTAATAGTTCTGTTACTCTGTGCGTACCTTATATAGGAGTTGAAATCAACAAGGCTTTAATAGTTCTGTTACTCTGTGCGTACCTTATATAGGAGTTGAAATCAACAAGGCTTTAACAGTTCTGTTACTCTGTGCGTACCTTATATAGGGGTTGAAATCAACAAGGCTTTAACATGCAGTTCTGTTACTCTGTGCGTACCTTATATAGGGGTTGAAATCAACAAGGCTTTAATAGTTCTGTTACTCTGTGCGTACCTTATATAGGGGTTGAAATCAACAAAGCTTTAATAGTTCTGTTACTCTGTGCGTACCTTATATAGGGGTTGAAATCAACAAAGCTTTAATAGTTCTGTTACTCTGTGCGTACCTTATATAGGGGTTGAAATCAACAAGGCTTTAATAGTTCTGTTACTCTGTGCGTACCTTATATAGGGGTTGAAATCAACAAGGCTTTAAAAGTTCTGTTACTCTGTGCGTACCTTATATAGGAGTTGAAATCAACAAGGCTTTAATAGTTCTGTTACTCTGTGCGTACCTTATATAGGGGTTGAAATCAACAAGGCTTTAATAGTTCTGTTACTCTGTGCGTACCTTATATAGGGGTTGAAATCAACAAGGCTTTAATAGTTCTGTTACTCTGTGCGTACCTTATATAGGGGTTGAAATCAACAAGGCTTTAATAGTTCTGTTACTCTGTGCGTATCTTTTAGGAGTACTAGTTGAAATCATGTGGGACAAGTCACTAGAAATTGCACTTACTCAATATCACCAACAATGAGTGCATTACTTATATCGTAAGTTGAGGCTTTTTACGAAACAACAACAACAACAACAACAACAATAGTTTATTTTTACCTTGCATGAAATATTTACAACGAAAATTATTTATATGCCAATACATCACGTATCAAAGATATGCCTATTTTTCTGTTGCAATCTCAACCTGTTAAAGAAGAAAAAAACCTCGAGCACTAATCAAAGTCTTTTGTTACTTCTCACCTACAATACCATATATGGTAATGGCATTGTTTTCAATATTACATACATCAGGTATGCATTCGCGCATTGTCAGAGTGATTGCGGAGTCATAAACCATTAAAGAAAAGACAATTAAGTGAAAATTTTGTGATGAAATCAAGCCACTGAAATAAAAAAAAATGAAATATGAAGTCCCATATACAATACAATACTTTTTATAAATAAATTAGACAGCATGATGAAGGAAATTAGCAATGCTACCGAGTTGTCTCATGTTTACACTAACCATTCATTGATGTTGGAGTCGCCAGCAGAGACATAAACATACACTTTTGACAATGTCGAGTTTGTTTTAGAGACTGGACTTTTAGATCAATATGTTTAAGACAATTTAGGCATTTTCCTTTCATTATTTTGATGTAAAATGACTTGGCACTCACTATTCATTGTAAATAGAATTGAAAACTTTGTCAAACTGGAAACTTACCGAGTTTGTAAAACGTCTAAAACGCCAAGCGTGCGTAACTTTAGGAGAATTTGTCATTTGAACAGACTTTATTTGAAATATTAAAACCTTTGTGTGTAGAAATACGTTGTCTATGTTATAAAAGAGATAGTTCATAGATAGCTTGGGAGGTTGCTTAAGCACTCAAAATAGCTAGAGTGGCACTCCGCTTCGCGTCGTGCCACTCATTACGCTATTTTTCGTGCTTAGCAACCTCCCGCGTGCATGTAGAACTGGATATACGCACGCTATCTATGAACTATCTCTTAATTACACCTAGGTATTTTATATGGTCCTTTTTTTCCAATGAGGTAAAAGTTCCATCATCATTATATATTTTTATATTTGGAGAGTATGTAAGTTTTTTCCAAGGAGACTTGATGATCATAAAGTTAGTTTTTTTTTAGATTAACTCTTCATTTACTAAGGATTCTAATTCAATAATACTGGTAGAAGAAGCAAATCTATTTGTATCGTCTGCGAAGAGTCTAAAAGACAGTTTATTTGAGCAATTTGATATGTCATTAATGTATAAAAGAAATAGTATAGGTCCTAAGGAACTGCCTTGCGGAATTCCACAGAGTACTGATTGCTTGGATGAGCTTACACCATCTATTGTTGCATATTGTTGCATATTGTTGTCTATTGTTTAAATAATTAGAAAACCAGTTAAGGGGTACTCCCCTAATACCGTATTTTTCTAGTTTCATTAATGAGATTTGATGGATGACAGTATCAAAAGCTATTGCAAAATCGAGAAACACTCCACAAGTGTATAAGTTATTGTCAATTGATTTTCTTAAATTCTCAGTTATTTCAATAATGGCTTGCTCTGTGGATTTTCCTTTCTTGAATCCAAATTGAAGTTGGTTTAATTTAGGATCTGATGTTTTTCAATGTAATTAACCAATTGTTTGCATATAAGTTTTTCCAAAATTTGTGTAAAACATATAATTTGCTGGGTCAAAAGTAGCCCCACCTTTGTGTACAGGTGTTACTTTTGAGATTTTTAGGGTTTCAATTTTAATAACTTCATTCTTGACTTGCTAGCCTTGCATATATGTGAAAACTATACTGTGTTTCAACTTGAATACGAGGCTAGCCAGTCATCATGAACAAAAGTTATTCAAAAATATAAATTTCAATAATTGCAGATTTAATAACTTATTTCTAATAATTATAATCATTGCTCTTGCTCTTGCTCTTGCTCTTGCTCTTGCTCTTGCTCTTGCTCTTGCTCTTGCTCTTGCTCTTGCTCTTGCTCTTGCTCTTGCTCTTGATTACAAGGGTCTTCCTAACTGCTGGCACCTTTTCAGTATCTCAAACTACAAACAGCCACCAACAACATTAACACCATATTGGACTAGATTTCGAGATATATGATTTTCAAACTCTTCCCTTGTCTCATCACGGATTAGTTCCTTGATTACTAGAAGGGACTTGCTCTCTGCTGGCACTTGGCGTTCTTTCTTCCAGCTCAAATCCAAGGTTTTGGTGGTTACCATGTCCAATGACGCCACGTAACGATGGTCTTAGCAGTTTCTTCGTGTGCTCCCTCAAAGCACTGACAAACTTATCATTTCGATAAGCAAACAACAGTGGGTTTAGACAGGCATTAAATACGAGAAGCACTTGTGGCAGCCATTTGTAAACGATAGTCCCCTGAGGTTGTTCAACAACGACGATGATGTTTAAGGCTGTCGCAATGAATAGATATATATTCGGTACAGCCAAAAACACAAAGCTTGAAATCACCATTAAGCTTATTCTGCAGGCTAGACTTGCATCTCGACGCTGACCCGTATTATGAGAAGATTTCCTGACAACGATGTAAATGTGACAATAATGTACCATCGTTATAGAGTACATGACAACAAGAATAATCATGATTCCTTGACTGAAAGATAAACCAGTGTCATGCAAATTTAAGGATCTGACAATGACACACATTGAATTGTCTGTGAAATGTCGAGCGTCGTGGTATTGAAGCATGAAGCACATTAATGCAGCGAACATCCAGAACACTACCAGAACAACAGAAGCATGGCGTTTAGTCAAACGGATCAAGGGGTTCATACAGTACACAATGGCTAAATAACGTTCTGTTGTGAGCAGCACCGACGTCACTACTTCCATGATTTGACCAAGAACAAACACAGTCCTGAAATATGGGCAGATAGTTTTACGCCATTCACGAACTGCTTGAATTCCATCAGAAAATGAACCATGTCCATGTCCAACTGCAATGGCGTAGATTCCAATGAGAATGTCACAGAAAGACATATGAGTGATCAACAAAAAGGCGGTTTTACTTCGCAGGGACTTTGTAGTCACGATAACCACAACTACCACAATGTTGAAAACCAATGCAACAATTCCAAGTGTGATGATGATAGGCCTTAGTGAACTGATCGTTTCCAAACATTTGTCTTTAAAGAGAGTTCTTATGAGTGTAACTCTAGCGAAAACCGCCTTACATGTATTGCCATTAGCACAAGATCCCTTGAACACTACAGACCTATTTAAAACGTCTTCAAGCACACACTGGTATTGATCTGGAATATATCTGCAGCTAAGACCATTGGTGGAAAATATGTCTTGTAGAGAAGCACTTTGTCTGGTCATGTTGCAGTGTATACAGGATGGTGATGTGGTCACACCAACGATCGATTGGAGTGTTGTGTTTTCTAGTACCTTGGTCAGTTTCAGATAAGGATTGCCTTGGAGGTTTAGTATAGATATTTGCGGGGTATCATTGTATAGATTTCCATTCCATTTGCTTAAGTTGTTATTTCTTAGGCTCCTAAATGAAATATAGAAAATATTTGATCCACAAAAAGTCAATATTGAAGAAGAACGTTTAAAATTCTATTAAAATCATTGGTGGAGCTAGGGAGATGGTTGCTTGTGGTGGTGGTGGTGTTGGTAGCACAGGCAGCCCAAAAAGTCCATCGGATAATTTTATTTAGAGCGAATAAAAATATTTTTTTAACGCGCGCCGAGCGCCATATTAGAAAAAGTATTGTCGGTTGTACGAAGCCTGAATAGCGCTATCCACCGGATAAATCCCTATCTAATGGATAGCAGATATCCAGCCTTCACACAACTGGGCGCCCCTGATCTTTTGTTATCTGAGCGCGCGGTTGGGCTTCCTGTTGAGATTGGTTTGTTGTGCGAAATCGTTAATCGCACGCGACTTTTGCACGCATCATTAGAAATTGTAGAGAGTTGTATTTTGTGACAAGTTAAGGTGTGAAACTCGATGGCGTAGATGGATAGAGGTGCGATCCAGCGTACATAGGCAGAAAACTTCAACGACGAGCACCGAAAAGTCCGTCATGATATTATGTTAAAACCTTTCCTCAAAACAAAGTTTTTTTATTTTTCTGAAAAACAGCCAGTGTGTGAAACTTCTTTCCATGTTTATTGAAATGCAAATACATAAAGTTAGTTTATTTTACAATGTAAAGAAATTTCATTCAAAGTGTCCGTATATTTATAGAATCCGTAAAGATTGTGTTTTAGCTTTAGGTTTTCAGTCGGCAATAGTTTATAAAATACAACTGTTAAACGCTTCACACTTTCATAGCAAATTTATTATTAATTGTCGGAACCATGCGCTTTTAACTTAAGGTCCACGAATTAAAGTTGAAATTTTTTGATTCACATTCACTGTTTAGTTTGGCTTTTTGTTTGTTTGAACAAGACAACATCAGCCGTTTTGACATATACAAACTTCAACTCCAATCATTGCCTGAACACACCAGGCTTATAGGAATACTTTCCCCCGGGTTTTTGTAATAGTGAAGAGCATCGGTGACTTCAAAAGCAAGTGCGAAGTACTCACTTGAATCAGGTGTTTTGAATGTAAAACAACTAAACTCATTGTAGCAGCCACTGCAGTACGTGCAAATGATGACTTTCCGACTCTCCATTCTCTATTCATGGCACTATCTGCCATGATATCCACCATCAAATGCATTCTCTTGTGTTCTTTCTTTCAATTAAAAGTCATTTTAACAATCCATGAGTTTAATGCAAGAAAGGAATCGCCAACTATTTCAGTGAATGTGGTATTTCACGCCACTGCGGATCGAATGATTATATTTCCACGATTACTCCACGATTGTAAAAATTCGACTGTTTACTGAAAGCCCTGCTATGCAACCTTGAGCGCACCTCGACTCCGGTCCATGCTGCCCTTTTTAAAAATTAATTTCATCCCATTTGCTGAGCTCTGAGATAATCATACGTTTTGCTGTAGTTGAAAAATAACGTAAAGTTTATATATTCGAAGAAAAATTAAAATGTTCTCGCACGGCTGATTTCCTACGCGCGATAATAAATTTGTCACGTGACCGGTTTCACAACTTGTCAAAATACTACCCTCTTCGACACTGCACGAGGTTTCGAGAAAATCAAGTGCGGAAAGGCACAGGAATCCCATCCGCGCGCATTCAAACAAATACACCACAGGAAGTTTTATTCGGTTTTAGCAAATCCTCAGATAGACTAGTTTGGCGTAATGGTGATAGTGGTGATGATGCATGGTTGTTGTGTTGGTTGTTTTGGGGATAGTATTGCTGGTAATGATATGGTTTGGGTGATGTGATGCTAGTGGTGGTGGGGGTGGTAGTGTTTTCGCTTAAAATGGTTTGTGATGGTGGCGTTGGTGGCAGTTGTTGTGGTGGTAGTGGTGGTGGTGGTTGTTGTGGTGGTAGTGGATCCGCTTAAGGTTAGTTATGGTGGAGTTGGTGGTAGTGGGGTGGTAGTGGTTTCGCTTAAGATGGTTTGTGATGGTGGCGTTGGTGGCAGTTGTTGTGGTGGTAGTGGTGGTGGTGGTTGTTGTGGTGGTAGTGGATCCGCTTAAGGTTAGTTATGGTGGAGTTGGTGGTAGTGGGGTGGTAGTGGTTTCGCTTAAGATGGTTGGTGATGGTGGCGTTGGTTGTGGGGGTAGTTGTTTTGGTTATGATGGATGTTGCCGGTGGTGATGGAGGTACGGGTTCGGGTAGTAGTGGAATTCATACTTCAACAAAGAAGTAACCTTAAATGACATGGGCGATTACTTACAAGTAGCGCAGTTTATCTAGTCCACGAAATGTTTCTGACTTCAGTTTGTTGAGCCTGTTCCCATCCAGGTTACTGATAAAGCAAAAAAAAGATTGATGTAAATATATAATCTTATTCAATAAGCCACATATCTTTCCTACAGCTAGTTCCAAAAACGTTGAATACTGAATAGTGCATTTCAAGACCAAAGGGCATTGTGGGTCTAATTTATTTGAAAATATATATACAGCGATATTCATATTTTTCCGGTATAATGAAACACCTATAGGATACACCTTAAGTAAATATTCACAAATTCCAACTCAAGAAAGGGAAAATACAACCCCTAAACATTACAAAAAAAAAAATTTAGATTTACTCCGAATTGAGATTATCCCTGTGCAAATGCGCCTTTTTTCAAATTGAACAGCGGTACTAGCTTGCATGAATGAATCGATCGAGTATCACAATTGAAAAAATCGGAATTTTATTATTATTAGTTTTGTGAGAGCAAATAAAAAGGTTAAGCTGTCAAGTTTATCATTACTTACAGATAATGAAGATTCGTAAACCCTTTGAAGGCTTGCTTCATTACCGATGACAAATTGTTGTTTGATAAATTGCTGAGAAACAAAATTCAAATTTCAAAATGCAATCAATTCAATTGAGCTGCGGGGAGGGTTTTAAAAAATCAAAGGCAGCTGGAATGAAATAATATATTTGTTTGCATGGTGTACATTGTATTTTGCTAATTGTTTAAATTATTCAAATGCCATAAAATATTTATCATGTGTATTTGAACTGTTGAAGAGGACGTTAAACATTACAGCGCGACGCACCTTACCGTGGCCACCTAATTAAATTTTGTATAAGTTAACCAGTCAAAGTGTCAAACGGTAAACAATTTGAAATGTTCAAAGCGAAGACAAGAGTGAAGTTTATAAGTGGCTGAAAAACCTTCCAGGGTGTTTAAATTTGAAAAAGGTGTAGCAAATAATTTGAAAAGATAAACTTTTGAACGCTAAGCTAACTTGTACAAAACTTTAATTGTGTGGCCACGGTAAGGCGCGTTATACTGTAAGATAATATGCATGTTTGCAAAATCAAATGAAAAGGAAAACATTTCTATTAAAACTATTCAGTTATATTCATTTGAAATACTTACAGAGAATAAATTTTGCTCTTGGGAATCTTTAATTTGCGTAAGAACTTCTTTAAGTCGTCTGTTTTGCACTTCATTGCAATACCCTTCACATCATTACTACAACTTTTACAGGTACAACTTCTTGGACACTTTTTGACATCTTTCGATCTTCTTTTTCTACTTATCTTGTTTCCTGGACTGTTTTTATCTTTGGTTTCCAAAACTGAGCTGTCCTTTTTCAGGCCTAAAGATTTGCTACTCTGTTTGTCTTCCAAAGATGTACTTAATCTTGAGGAAATCATATCTCTGCCAACATTGCCAAGTAATAAGCTGACAGCTGTTTTCTTCTCTTCTGGTTCCATAGTAGCTATAGTATAAAACTGTACACTTTTCATTCCTATTGGCACACTAGTTGGTTTAATGCTCTGAGTTCCTGGAAAAGATGGAGTTACCACAAGATGGTATTGCACTTGGCTTGCTCGAGAAGCATACGTTGTTGTTTTACTGCTCTGAGTTCCTTGTAAGGATCGAAAAGACTGAGTTACAACAAGATGGTAAATCCCTTGACTTGCTCGAAAATTGTTATTTAAGTTGTTGGTTGAATTCAAGCTTGGCGGTTTACATGACATGGAGTCAAGTTGAACAATTGCGAAAAATAGGAATCCTAGAGCACTAATACTAACACCGTTCATGTTTGCGCCTTGATAAAAGAGAAAGACTTCGATGAAGTGCGGCGAGGCTGCCAAGGCACAGGTCTTATAAGTAACAGATCGATTGTTAATGAAATCAAACTGAAGAATGCAAAAGAATATTGAAAATAACATTGATATTTAATTTGAAATGTATTCTCCATGCATATTACATGTACAAACACGGTCGGTAACTGATTGTAATCAGTAAGAATTAATATAAAAAACAAATTTCAAAGATATATTGTTGATTTGGTTTGATACAGTTGATTAAATTTGATAAAGTTGTTTATTGTCTTGGCTTAAATTGATTTTCATTATCCTTTTTTAAATACACAAAGCGGCAATATCGTGTGCAAAGAAAGAAAGAATAATATGTATAAAGAATCCTCCCATTTTAATGGTCCGTTCATAATTTGTTAAGAAACTAGCAGTCCCTGGTTCAGTCTAGCGGACGATATAAATAAGGGACCGACACAATTCACGTACTGTGTGTCCTCTCATGAATATTGTACTTTCTTTGACGTCAAAACAGTTTTTTTCAAGTCAAGACCATTGTAAATCAGTGTTTTAAATAATAAAAAGGTCCCTTTTCACTGATGGCTTCGTATCGTCACGTTACAACCGAACACTTCATATTAATATAAACTGCCAAAGAGCATCCTCGGAAACGAGCGACAGAAGAATACCCCCTGGGTTCCCGAGGATGCCAAAGAGTGAATATAATCAGTAATAGTATTATTTGCTTTTATTTTTACTATTGACTTGTAAAATAATAATATTAATCTTGCCGAGATAAACAGCCAAATAGTGACTACATCTAGAGTTGAAAATTAAAAGGCTGTCCGGCCGGTAGATTTCCGTTAAAAATATATTTCCTTCATTTTTTGCTTGTGAAAAGTCATTATAAGGTGATGTACAAGATCGGCAGTTTTTAATGTAAGTGACATCTATCACTGAAATGAGTTTTTCTACACGCGATTCAAGTTAGGCCTCATCTGTTGGCTTTTTGCATAATTTGCGAGAGAAGTGTAATTTTGGGCAACTTCACAAACTCGTCACTGAACAATTTTGCTTACTTTTTTAGCATAGCTAGAAAGGACATCATTAGAACATCTAATTGACACAATATCAAAGCTATTGCTTTTTTCTTCTTCACGAAACACAATTATTCAACTACATATGAATTTCATTTTCATTTTTTTTTTTCATTCCGGATCCGTCAATCAGTTTTCCGGCGGAAACTGTAGAAAACAAATAAACAAATAATGACGTGTTACTTGTTATAGTGTTAACCTCTACTTTATCATTATAATTATTGTTAATGTACAATAGCTCGATTGCACAAAGGATGCAGTACACGCTTATACAAATATCTTATCTATTTATTCGGTATATCGAACGATATTCAATTTCTTATAAATAGTTATTCACAGCATCCAAAATATACTTTATTTTTTAGTACCTGCAAGAGTTTAGAAGAAAAACAATATTTTTTGACAATCATTGCATGCAAGAAACAACCAAAGTAAAGCAGTATTTTGGATTTAATTAAGCGATCAGTAGCATAGCTTGCAGCCCTTTCTACAGACAACCCGTACTGCTGGATGATTGCAAAAGCCTCCCTCTACGTAGTAAGGACATTCAGGATTGGTGTCTTCACATCCTAAAAAGAAGGCATTACGATAACAATGACTTTTTATTTGACCAAAAGAAACTCAAGAACCAACCAACCAACCAACCAACCAACCAACCAACCAACCAACCAACCAACCAACCAACCAACCAACCAACCAACCAACCAACCAACCAACCAACCAACCAACCAACCAACCAACCAACCAACCAACCAACCAACCAACCAACCAACCAACCAACCAACCAACCAACCAACCAACCAACCAACCAACCAACCCAACCAACCAACCAACCAACCAACCAACCAACCAACCAACCAACCAACCAACCAACCAACCAACCAACCAACCAACCAACCAACCAACCAACCAACCAATAGCAAAACAAACAAACTAACCAATAAATAAGCTTAGCCTATACCTCTACAAACACAGCTCTTTTTGCAGTTTTTGATCATGTAAGATTTGTGCTTTAAGTTATCACAGTAACCGAGAGCAGCCCAACTTGGGCAGTTAGGACTTGAGTCATCGTAGAGCTCAAAGCAAGCTGTTGGTAAATAAAGAATTAAGTATGAATTCTGAATGAAAAGTACATATAATATAACAACAATAAAATATCCTGTGCAATAACTGCATACAGCGAGTAACTGTGAACCAGTGTGCATCAGCTACTGAATGTTAATTGCCACTTTCAAGAGTAACGGCTACCCAAGTCGTTATGCTTATAGTGAGTAGCTGGATGATTCATTTTACTCATATATGCTAGCTATGTGCAAATTTTAAATTTTGCAGTGATTCATTTAGGAATGTAGAATCCAGTCGTTTAGTCGCTTTTGCAGTGAGTAACTGTGGATGTACCGATTAATTTTGGTATTTAAATAATGAATGCATATATCAGGGTCTGAATGGGGTTAACCGTTAACTGAAAAACGACTAAAAAAATAACTGTTAACTGAGAATTTCGTGTCTTTTTAGCTGATAACTGTTAGCTGATATTTCTTTGTTTTTAATTAATATATTTGAAAATGAATATTTCTTTGTTTTTAAAAGAACCGAAAAAGTTACGTTAACTGATAACTGAGAAAATTGCTAGAATTTAGCTGTTAACTGCTATTGCCCCCCCCCCCCCCCCCCCTTCATATTTTCACATATACATGTACAACTCTTTGCAGTGAGTAAATATTGAGGCACGATTCATTTACGAATAGTCTACAAAATGGCCTTTCGCTATGGGCTCCCTGTGGGAAAGGAACATTCCGGATGTAACGTAGGCTACTCGTAAAGCCGTTTCGCAGGATATTTACTTAACCACTACTTTTTTTTGCAATGAGTAACTGTGGTTGCATTGTTGTACTCTGCTATTTGAGTAACAGCTATTCAGTTCTTTTGCAATGAGTAACTGTGGATGTACTGATTTATTTAGGAATTTGAGTAAACAGTACTCCACAGGTATCCCATCACACTTACCAGTCGTCCCAGGGCAGTACATAAGTCTTGCCTGCTCGATATCTTTAGGACTTAAAACAGCTGCATCACCAAAATTAGTACTGCCATCAAGACTAGTAATAGTGTTAAGACCAGGTCCTTTAGCAAAATCTGTTGGTCCATAGTGCATCAGACTGTTAAAATCGTAAGGTACTCCAAGGTCGTCAGTGCCTCCATTGATAATCTTTTTGAAATTGTACTCTTCACCTTTACAGGAAGTAAAAAAACATTCAATGGAACAAATCGAGGCAGCTATGATATTTGTCATATAAACCAGTACACCTTCTTTAAATAAAGTTCATCTATTTGTCACCTTAGAACAGTTAGAGTTTCATTGGAATGATTGCATCAAGTTTCCAGAAACATAAGTATTTCTACTAACTAAAGAGATTCTAGTGTGCGTGCACATGATATGAACAACTTGGATATGCGAACAAAAAAGTACACTGATGAAAATCGAATGTCTGAACATTTTTTGTATTTTAAAGGCATAATCAAAGACAACAAATTTGTAAATCAAAAAGTGCAAATTGTAACATATAAATAACGATAATGAAATACATCATTTATTCGTCCGTTCGTCAAGGAATTCCGGTACCGATAATGGGTTACTTACCAAATTGAATGTTTTTCCAAATAATTCTAACGTAGCTGTCACGGTCCGGTCGAGATTGTTCGTGCCAAAAACCAAGAGCATGACCTGATATATGATTAAGCCGGATGCTTTGTCTTACATAATTAAACAGTAGGGCAATGGATGTAGTCAAGCCAGACACCTGGCCTTTCTTTTTTTTTCTCTTCCTTTCTGCTTTTTTCTTTCGTTTCATTGTTTCCCTACCTTCCCCTTTCACCCTCGTTCCTAAGGCTCTTCCCTTCGCGAAGGGAGAACCCTTGGAATAGAGGTTCTTCATCCTTCTTTCCTTTTCTTCCTTTCCTTTCGTTTTCTCAATCATTTACCTTTGCTTTCCACTCTATAGTCCCGTCTATAGTGTTCCTTTCCTTTTCTTTCAATTCCAACGTTTCTCCTCCTTCCCTCCCTCTCTTCCCTTCATTTCCTTTCCTTTCGTTTTCTTTTCTTATCCTTTCCACGACATAGTTTCTTTCCTTCTCTTTCCATTCCAAGCTTTCCTTCCCTTTCTTCTATTCCTTTCGTCCCGTTTCCTTTCCTTGCTTCTATCCTATTTTTCTGGGGTAGAGTCAGTTAAAGTATCTCACCTATCTCGTGTGCAATAATTCCCATATTCTCACAGCCTTCTCCTATAGAGATCCTTTGACCTCCACCAACACGGCCAACATACGAATAGCACCTAGTCAAACAAAAGATCTCAAGAAGGTTGCCAGTTTGATATATTTTTATATATAGATATATCGCGTGACATATGTGACAGTATCATAATATTTTGTTTTTATGCTATGTATAGCATCTCTCAGTTGAATCGAGTAGCTACCACATTAAAAAAGAAACAAAGTGTACCTAAAATATTCTAAAAATGAAAGGTGGTTTGTTACCGCAATGTTTCCTTGCAATATCAATATGTTCATATACTGCATACCCTTGGCCTTTGAAGAAACTGATGTAATCCTGCTGAATGGTCCTGGGAACGAACCTGATGCATGGAACGTTGTCCATCCAGTGTGATATAGCTTTGTCAATCAATGATCCGTCTCCTTCTGAATAATACATATATCATAATATAATGTATTACAATACATTGTAATTTAATGTTATTTTAATAATGTAATGTAATGTAATGTAATGTAATGTAATGCATAATGCATAATGCATAATGCATGAGGGAAAATAGACAAATTATTGTTGCTTGTTGCATAACAAACCCGAATAAACAATGGATGATATGAACAAGAAGCGAAAGCTCACAACAAGATGAAATTTTACCAAACCTTGTCTGCAGGGGTTCGCAGCATATTTTAAAGGAATCTATCATTGCAAGCTCAACTTTCGTCTCGGTTCTATACAAAGGCCCTTTTTATATGACACAGGGAACTGCATGTAGAGGGGACTATTTAAAAAATACAGTTTCTATAAACACTCACCACTGGATGGTTCAATGGTGTAAGGGATTTCCGCCGCACCGTCTACAAGTGGCCATTTGTGGTGTACAACTGAGGACAGAGCCCTTGAAAATCTTCTCTTGCCGGGTAGAATGATAGAGTCAGTGTTACTGTTCTGTAAAGCATTACTTAGTTCCTCAGTTATGACTACATCTCCTTGGAAAAGCTGATTTTGCCCTGGAGTGATGAATAAATAAAGATAATCATGATCATGGAGATGGAGATGGAGATGGAGGAGGAGGAGGAGGGGGGGAGGAAGAGGAGAAGGAGAAGAGGAGGAGGAGGAAGAGGAGGAGGAGGAGCAGGAGGAGCAGGAGGAGCAGGAGGAGCAGGAGGAGCAGGAGGAGCAGGAGGAGCAGGAGGAGCAGGAGGAGCAGGAGGAAAAGGAGGAGCAGGAGGAAAAGGAGGAGCAGGAGGAAAAGGAGGAGCGAAAGAAGCGAAAAATGTCCCCATCTTATTCCAATAAACCCGCCCACTGTGCCACCAAACGAATTCAATAAATGCTAAGAACAGGTAATTGTGGGTGCAATAGGGCTTAAATTGGAACGAAAAATTAAATGCTTGCAAAACTAGAAATCAAAGTCGTCTTGCAGCGATCTCACCTCATCCGCCATCTTGGATTCTCATTGACACAGGGAGCCCAATCATTACAAAGAGCAGCCCAAGCGTTATAAGCGTTAAATTTTTCACGGGTACCCCGACTAGTATGCATAATTTCTTTTCATATTTGATCTTTTAGAACTCAACAAATTGTTTGAATACATATTTCATTTATTCATTTTTTTTTTTTGTCTTTTAAGATATGGCTGTTCTTGTAAAGTTTGCTGTTTACCTGATGAGAATGATACTGCTTGATTGGCTTGAAGTATGCTATTAAAACTCCCCTTTTTCCCCTGTAAACCTAAAAAAAACCCGAATAAAACCAAATGCCATTAATTCAAGTTAGTAGTTTACAATAAACGTAATGAAATTAATTCACAACTGGTCGTTGCAGAATAATATAAAAGATCTGACAAAATTAGATGATTTGATTTCTCGACCAATCTCGCAATCCGCGCGCAGTTTTCTAAAATCACTTGTGTATTTAAACTAAGCACATTTAATGACTGGAGGTTTGACAGATCAATTTCTAAGGACAATGGCATTTGTTTGGTTTGTTTTAGCCTGCT
Source organism: Metridium senile (assembly GCA_949775045.1). NCBI lineage: Eukaryota > Metazoa > Cnidaria > Anthozoa > Actiniaria > Metridiidae > Metridium > Metridium senile. The sequence goes on from OX459095.1 coordinate 43,196,153, forward strand.
CTATCTGAGGCAGGACTTCGGCTTCTTTAAGGTTGCACTGATTTTACGTTAAGTGATGAAAAAATTGTAACTTATATAAACATTAGTTCGCCTAGTGCGACCCCCACCATGAAGTCGAAAGTCTCTTTTCTTCTGCTGTGTTTGAACAGCTTCCAAAAACGCATTTGCTTGTCACAGTGTCTTTATAAAAACTCCACTAAAACGAAGACAATTTTACTGAAATTCGCATACTAGCCTTTCAACAAGCTCGGAAGAGTTCCTGAATTTACATCATCAACTTGTCTAGTGCCATTCTCATCCAATCCTTGATACATGGTCAACCAGAAGGGGCGCGGTCAATTTTAAAGTTTAGGATGCGATTTCTCCGCTAATAAATGTTCAAATGAAAAAAAAATAATTGCTTAGGACTGTACCATATCATAAATAAATTTCTTAAAACGACGAAAAAAACAGAGATCACTGACTTTTATTTATTATTATTGTAAAGCGCCTAGAGCAGACTTGGATAGGCATATACAAATTGCATATTATTATTATTATCAATGAAGGCCTAAACATGTCCAAATATGCAATGCAAAACTCAAACGCTGTGTTAGAAAAATAACACTTTCTGAAATGAGAGGACTATAGTACTCAAGAATTCGAAAACCAAAACATTTTTGAATTTTAAAAGATTTAAAAAAGCAAATATACTGTATCTTATATAAGTTCAATTGCGATTAGAAATAATACATACCAGCAATCAGAAATAATACATACCAGTCACACCTACCTGAAGGCTTTGGTTTCGGTTTGCCATGGTTTTCCGGTTTTCCTTTAGGTAAGGGCCGAGGTCCTGACAGAACTACTTGGACTTCCAAAATAACTAAAATAACTAAAGCTATCCTTATCCTTTGTAGAAAATACATCACTACCGTTAGTTTTTCTTTGGTATTTCTCTTTTGACTCGTTTGTCGTTTGTCGATTCTTACTTCTCGTTTTTTGCTTCTCGTTTGTCGATTATCGCTCGATGTTTCTCGTACGAGGTTTTGCCGGTCGTTTTTACTTTCGCGTTACACTTCCAATACTCACTACAACCTTGCGTTGTGAATGATATTTACAGTGTTAACCAATTTATACAGTCAACTATTAATAATGACAGTAATTAAAGCCTTTTTATCTTTTATCAAATACCCAGCCAGCTCGATGCTTAGTACATTTAGTCCTGTGACGCGTAAAGTAAAACGGTGAGAGTTGACTGTGAACCGCATGGTCGAATTTGTTAGAAGTTTGTTTATATAAAAGCTGATCATATTTGTTTATTTTTCCTATACCTGGCAAAATAGAAATGGCCTCTTTATTTTTCCTATAACTTGCAAAATAGAAATGGCCTTTTTGAATCGATTGTCTCATGTTTTTGGTTTTGCGTCGTCGTTTCGACCTAGTATGTTAACTGATCAAATCAGGGTAACTGACTTCGCCTGGTCGAGACTAGATGTCATACAAAAGTCGAAACGCCGCGGCGAGCCTTTGATATTTGAGAAAAATAAATATTCTACATATATAATTGTTCGAAAGGCTGCTAAATTAACTAAAAACATTTGCATAGCCTGTCATACTACTGATTTAGTTTGCAGTTAGCAGTCGAAACGTCTAAAAACTTTAGTTTAACAAGAAGCAGTGGCAGCTGTAGTACAACACAACATTCTATATATATTGTATTGTAATAATTAACTATTTGTGAATGTTTAGGTTAACTATTTAAAGTCACCAATGCTTGAAATATTCATTGAATTTAGACGGAAAAACATCTTGAATGTTGAAAATCACTCAAGGAGGTTATTCGAAGCCAACTCCGGTTGGGTACCGTTTTGCTATAGGTCTCCCATTAACTTTTCAACATTTTTGTTCTCAAATTATTATGAAAATTTAAAAATAAACTATTTCATAACTAGAAGAGTTTATTTTATTTTATTTTATTTTATGATATTTTATTTTATTTTATTTTATGATATTTTATTTTATTTTATTTTATTTTATTTTTTGTTTTATTTTATTTTATTTTATTTTATTTTATTTTATTTTATTATATTTTATTATATTTTATTATATTTTTATTTTTTGTTTTATTTTATGTTTTATTTTATTCACTACCATGAGTTTAAGTAACAACCAACACCCACGCACCCACGCACATACATATATACACACATATTTCAAAAATCGTTGTCCGCGCGGCAGCCGAAGCTACAGTCCGGCAGTCTGAAGCCTGCAAAGGTTGTCGGTATTATGAACACAATTTGTGATTTATATTTTTAAAGAAATATCAGTGTTTCATCATCTACCACTGTAACAGTGTATATAATGGTCACATAACACAAACACGTCCATCCAAAATATGCTATGAATGAATTGATAACAAAAGAAGAAATACCGACATCCTTTGCAGGGTTCAGTGCGTGGAATGTAGCGATTTTTGAAATATATGTGTATATTGAAGATAAATTGTCCAAAAATGTCCCTCTTTCATCACTAGTTACTGCAGTTTCACCACCATTCATGACCTAATAAGGAATATAACAGATGACTTTGTTAAACATACAAATACACCTTGTCTTATTGTGTTTGTAAAGCTGTCTTGGTTAACCTAACAAGTTCTTATAGTAGGGACTAAATTAGTTTTGTCCCTGTATTATTACAATTGTACACTAGACAAATAATGCCATATTTGATATAATAGTTGTCTTTCAATTTTGACTCAATGTTTCAATATTAGTATATTATATAAATCTGATGTTTTGAAACCCCGTGGGGGAGGGGGCTGGGGGTTCGCGTGTGATTTTCGTATCTCTTATAGGGCCAAAATTCAGCGATTTGGTAAAAAAAAAAAATGATAGTCCTTTTCACATGCCATTTCTTCTGTGATCCCTAATCCTATATCCTTCGTTACCACCCTGCCCGAATATGTGCAAGAAACGTATTAGAAGTTTGAGAAAGATTTTATTCAATAAAGTTTATAGCAGTAACATAAAAACAAGACTGACTCTAATATCATTGAATATATCGAGAACAATACTGCTCTTTATGGAAAATTAATCCGGCGCCATTTTAAAACTTCAAGCTAGGGAGGGAGCAATGGAGCGCAAACAATATATCCATGTTTTTGTTTATGTTTATGTTTATGTTTTTATTTTGAAATATATGCGCGTTTTTATTAGATGTCCCCATTTATACTTTTAACAATCCGGTCACAAATGTATATAAATATAATTATTAGAACAATTAGGAATATACCACATACATTGTAAATTACGACAAGGTATTTTGACATAGATTACTACAACTTACCCGATTTCACCGAACACTTACGTGGAAGTTGAAATTGACTACAGTGTTGTAAAATATCTCAAAAGACGAAAAAGGAGAAGGAGAAGGAGAAGGAGAAGGAGAAGGAGAAGGAGAAGGAGAAGGAGAAGGAGAAGAAGGAGAAGGATATTATACTCCTTCAGACGAACAGAATTCCAATCTACTTTTCCACATTTCGGACATTTACGTCGATTCCACGAATTCATTAAGATAAAGTTGATATCACAAATAAGTAGTAAATAGTTTGAACTAATCCTTAATTTTAAAAAGAATGTGATCAAACTGTTTCAAATCCTGCGTAAAATCGCTGATTTTACACATGAAATGGTTGCAAAAAGGCACATGAAATGGTTGCAAAAATTACTGTTATCAAGACAAAACAGGCTCTTATTGATCGGAAATACTTTACATATGAACTAATTTCTAATACTCTTCACTACGATGCGTTCTTTCAGGGCGATTCAGTTTGACACTTGACTTTTCAGTGAGCAAAAATAGTGCCGCGAAACTGTATCGTTTTGTGATGACGTCATATATCGTGAATGTTAATCAAGTTTGGTGGGAATAAAAATAAAAAACGATTTGACCAAATTTATAGTGAAACTACAAGCAACAATGGTTGACTTTTTTGAGTTTTTCTTTAGTTCACTGAAAAATTGAAATTAATAATTTCCAGAGAAACAAATTCAAATAATAGCTAACTTCAGCAAGCATTCGGTATTAGAGTACAAACACTAAAAGTGTGCAACATAAATACCACTAAATACTGCTAAATTATGCAAATGCTTTTTAATCAACACTATTTAGTGGTAAATAGTACAAAATATTGCACACTTATAGTGTTTGTACTCTAGTAATTTGATTTGTTTTAGAGTGGTTTTCATTAACCCGTGAAACACACTTTAGCGTAATATGCTTTATTACACTTTATTACCACTTTAACTTTGACTTTTTGTTTTATAATCATTTGTTCAATAGCACTATTACACATTAAAACACTTTATTACTCTTTCCCTATTACACTTTGTTTCACGGGTTAATGAAAACCACTCTATAAACAGATTATTTAGATAAAATTGATATCTTAGAGTTTCTTAATTCTATAAAATATAATTAAATTTAAGGCAATATGATTGAAACAGTTTCATAAGTCAGAGATGAATTTACTATTCTCCATTTTGTAGAGTTCCTTTGAATGTCGAAAACTCTTATAAAAGGTTATTGCTTTTTCCTACTAAAATAAGCCACTCCCAGGGGGGGGGGGGGGGGGGGGGGTTCATGCTCCCACGATCCTTTGATCTTTTGCATTTCCTCCCTTGTTCCCCATAAGTAAAATAACTGTCTCTCTAAAATGTTTTACCTTATGTCCCCATGATCCCCAAAAAACTATTGTTTTATCATATTTTGCTCCCTTGATCCCTGAAAATAATTAAATAAATAATAAATAATAAATAAATAATAAATAAACAACAAATAATTTGGCAGTATTCCTTGTTCCCTAAAACCCCCTGGTAGTTGTCTTCCACTATAGTTCAAATACAAATGTCATTGCTCGACATTTCATAGAGCATAAACGCTATATCCATGAAATAGAATCAAATGACTACTGTGCATGTATGTAGTGACTATCAAATATAATTGAACAAAGGATTATAAAACACAAAGTGAAAGTGTAATAAAGTGAAATAAAGCATATTACGCTAAAGTGTTTTTCACGGGTTAATGAAAACCACTATAATGAAAACATTTCTATTCTCAGCATAAATTGCTGTATAATTATTCAATGACTCCTCATTCCCAATTTAGGGAGTAGCTGTTTTCCCGTATATCTACTGGGAGTGCCTTGCATTACTCGATATTTCTAGTCTAAGAAAATGCAAGATCTATAATTGACCAAACAATGTATTGACATTGACGTCATATGGGAAACCGACAAGAAATTAATATTATATATCCCTTTCCGTTGATTCAATATTGAAATATCAAGGGATCTGCTCCTTCCTTATTTCCTACCTTTTATTATTTTGTCATAGCTATAACTTTCCTGTTTCGCTTTGTTGTTTATCCTTTGGTATTACTATTTTATTATTTTACTATTTTTTATTTCTTTTGATATTTTTTCAACGCCGGAAAACTCAAACGCCGTTCCCAGTACATTTTCTCTTTGCTTTTGGGTCGGGCCACTTCCCGCCTCACCCAAAAGCGAAGGGTAATTGTCCCGGTAACAAGGTTGCAAACGCCATGAATGTTCAGTTACGCGTCTGTGCTGAATGATCCCCACTACCAATCTGTTGAAAGACGATGGAAGTATTGTTAAACCCGGTCGAGGGGGAGGGGGAGGGGGAGAAGTAGAAGAGGTCACCAGTTCAATACCAGTAGATGGTACTTCTCTCTCAAGCACAACCCTCAATAGAACATTTTTTAACATTGTACAGTGGAACCCCGCCTTACGGCCACCCGCTTAATACGGTCACCCCGTTATTACGGCCAGCTTTTTTAGGTCCCGACGAAATGCATGCCCATACATTTTCTATAAAATTTACCCGCTTAATACGGCCACCCCGTTAATATGACCACTTTTGGCTGTCCCTTCAGTGGCCGGGTTAACGGGGTTCCGCTGCCGTTCCGCTGTATACAAAATAAATTTTGCATTTGTGAATCATGATAACTATTAAGACAAGACTTTTTTCGTATTGAAGCTGTGAGCGCCAAAAACAAATTTCTTGAAGAACGGCTGTTGTACAAGGCTAAAATCTATTTATTCAGAAAGTTTAACTTGTTTGTAAGTGGAAAAGACTGATGAAAGTGGAGCCAAAGTGTTAGCCCAAAGCAAACATTTGAATTGAAAATGAGGTTTAGGCCTGTATTTGCTTATTTCCCATACCTTTTCTTTAAAAAATGCCTGAAAAAGCTGAATTCTAACACAAATTCAACAAAACATCTTTGTTCAATTGAAAATACCGCTTTAAACAGGCATGTTATCTTAGTACATTAGTTTCTAACTGTTTAAAAAGGTTTTTGAGTGTTAACCCAAAACGAAAAATGAGATTAAAACTCATGCAAAAGTCTAGTTTTTGGCGCTTTTTGCCAATATTGCTTGTCATTGAAAAATATATCCTTTTAATATATATGATTAGCGGAGTTTCGGCCCGCGCGAGCGGAGTGCATCGAGTCGATTCAAGATTGTACAATGTACAACGTCCGTTTATCGACAAAAAAGTCAAACAAACAACAACAAAATACAATATTTAAAATATCAACTGAGAAAGATGAACATCGAAGAAAACAAAGATAGTTTTGGCCGAAGAAGAAAATAAACTTGGACCGGATACAAAAATGAAGAAATTTAACCGTAAAAAAAGGAGAAGACTGAAAGGCCAAGAAAACGTGTCTGTAGATAAAACCTCATGAAAGAATAAAGACTACCAATAAAGAAGAATATAAACTTGAAGGAGACAAAAATGAAGAAATTTAACTAAAGAAAAGAAAAAGACTGTAAGGCCAAGAACACGTGTATGTAGATAAAAATTCGTAGAAGAATAAAGACTACAGCAATGTAAAAGAATTGAAAAAGAAGCGACTTTATTCGTTATGAAAACTGTCTTCAAAATGCTTCCTTCAGTACCGTTTATTTATGGATTTTCATTTATTATATGTCATGAACTACTTCCGGTAAAATCTCGCGTTGTGATTGGCTGTTTGACGGGCGAGATCCAGCCGTAATGACCGTGGTCAATATGGAAAATCTAGCTTCGACACTTTTTCACTAAGTATATATAAGTTGTTTTTAATTCTCTAAAGAACATAACGTTCGTTCACATACCTCAATAGTAGTTGAAAGTATACTTTTAGTCAGTTTATCTATCCTTGTATAAAACAACAACCGACGGCGGTGAGTTGGGCTATCTTTTGTTGCCGATATGTCGTTGCTTTTCATTCACTTTTAAAAGCCTTAAAATCCACAATAAGTTTGTCTACTAAAGTTAACATCGTTTTTGAAGTCAAGAAGTGTTATTGTCTTTCTTTTTCTGCATACAAAAGGTTCAAACATCTTTAAAAAGGTCGGTTTACTTGATTCTAAGTCCTGTCAGCGATCCTCATGCTTTCTTCTTCATAAATTATTGCACAGGCAAATTAATTCCGTCAACAGTTGACGATGATTTTGATTAAAGTTCTTCTTCTTATTTATGGAAAAATAAGCTTCCGTAGGCTCTATTTCTCGATGCAAACGTCCACAAGACCGACGAATTTCAACTCGTTTCAACATCCATCGTGGCTCACTTGTTTATGTCAGCTAAAATTCTTTGTAAAACTTGTTTTTTGTTTCTTGACTTTCTTTGATGTTGAGATATAAACAAAACCCTTTGTCTTTAAATGATCTTTGATTTGGAATGATGGAGAAAGCTGCAGTAATTTTAATATTTTGGCATTAAAATTTCTGTAAGTTTGTTGAGGCATTCATCACATGCTAAATGAAAACCGGTTTCAACAGGTTTAAACCCGCTCTTTTTCAGTAAAACTACTGGGAAGCCATTCGAAAGCAACGCGCGTCGCAAAATATCAAAAAAAAATATTACTTTCTCTCTTTAAAATAGCCATATAATAAACAACTTATTAACCTCGTTTGCTCGGTCTGTACAGAGAAGACGGCTCGGCCTGTACAAAAAGACCTCTGGCTGATATCTCGCGCTCGGTTAATAAGTAGTTATTATTTAGCAATATTGACTATTCAGTATGTTTCAGTTACTAAACGAGCTTTTTTTAGTAGTTTTTACTTCAAAGTCGTTAAATTTTTGTTTACAGAACAAAATGATGTTTTACACAAAGTTTTTCATAATAAAATACCTTGTCTTTTCAAATCGATCTTGTGTTGGTAGAACTTATTCTTGAGGCTTTTAATTCCATTTCAAAAGAACTTTTTGTTTTGTTTTGAACTGATTTGCCATGACTACTTTTTAGTAAATCTAATACGATCAAAAGGGCATTTTTTTTACAAAGAAATGTTTTAAAAATTTTTTTTACCATCCTATTGAGGTCTAGTTCAAATAATGTTTTTGCCAATTTGAAGCTCAAAATCTTGATTTTTGTCAGCGTTTTGTCTTGTGTTTGAAGCAAGTTTGAAGCAAAAAGGTGGCTCGGCATTGGCAAACGCGCCAAAAATAGAACTTGTCACGTTAGCGTGTCGTGACACAAAGTCACGTTTGTCACAAATGAAATCTAAAAATTAATCCTACAGAAAGGCGTGAAAAAAAGAGAAAGAAACGATATAGTTTTTTTTTTAAGTTAATTTTAAAAATAAAAATTGTTTGGGTTGGATCATTTTAGTCAACAATTCGTTATGCATAAAAAGTATCTTTTTCATAATCTTTAGCAAAAAGCTTAAAAAATATAGTTGACTTATAGTCGAAAATATATATATCCCAGATTAATATTTCGAACAAATACGCCTACGTCATCATGTACAGCTTTTATGACCAGTGCACAAAAACTATTTACATGCACATATTGATGTTGTAAAGAAAAAGTAAACTGGGAGCTCCGCTATTAGGTATTACCTAATTTGTATATTACGGTTTTTACTTTCTCCACAAAAAAAGCAGTTGACTAGAGTGTGTGTGAAATATGTGTTGAAATATTTGATGTAGGGTTATTGAGAGTGAGTCTGAATATCCCCAATAAAGTAGAATACTTGTGTCTGGCTAAGATTGACACGATAAAAATCCCAAATAGGTAATGATATTTTTATTTTTATGTTTATTTTTATGTTTTTGATATTTTCTTTTACTCTTTCGACGTTTTGTCCTGTTTTTACTTGCTATAGATACTGAATTTATCTTACAATGTAAACATATGAGCTAAAAATACGTTAAACAATGCATGCTACCAATTATCTGGACAAATTGCTATGACCGTTCTTTGTATCCATGGTAAATCTAATATCATACTGTTTTCATTTTCTTAATAACTGTTTAAAATAAAAGATGTTGACATATACTATATTAATTGGTTTTTAACACTAGCACTATTAATAATTTGCAATTATATAAAAATGATTATAATTTGTAAAGAGAGATATATGTCAATTGCATCATACACGGAAACCATTCAAGTATTTGCTGTACTTAATTGTTTGTCGAACGTTTTACGCGAGATTCTTACTCCACAGCCCGTTTTCGCGGCATAAACACGGTCCTAATTATTTTGCACACAACTCGGCTCACATGTTCATTTTTGCGGAGGGAGGAAATATACTTTCGATATATACCAAGGAATAGGAAGTTTTCTTGTTGGGCTCTCTAGTTGAAATAATTTGAAATAATGACAGTGCTGTATATAATTATTTGGAAAACAAAAATATTGAACATCATATAGAATTGGAGAGTTAACGTAGAGTTTATTAGTTGTTTTTGAAGGATGCTTGAAGCCTTTTGAATATTTATGGAGAAACTATACATGTCTTTCAGTATTAATGTTTGTTTTAGCCATATTCAAATCCAAGGTCTATTTCGTTCGGGTGTTCGTTGCATGCAAGGTATTTAGTAATTCATAAAATTCATATTTATATATTGCATATCATTAGATATACTGAATAAATTAGATATAAATCATATTATATATGCATAAATGTGTACTACAACCTTTCTGCAATGGAGTAGTGTAAATTCCTTTTAGCTTTTCACTTCAAATACAAAGGTTGCAATACCGGTACCGGCCTATTAAAGTCTACTGTAAAAACTTGAATATTCATGTACAACATATGATTATAAGTTGTTCTGTCAACGCTTTTGCACACGATTGAAAAGGTGAATTGCATGAATGCTTGACAAGGGTCAATAACAAACTTAGGTGGTCACAAATTGTAAAAGATAAATGTGTTTGCATTGAGTTAATTCACAATACTTACCGTTTTCAAAACACCTTGAATTTTCAGTTCAAGAATTTTCTATTAAAAAAGCGTTGCTAGAAAACATCCTCTCTGTTGCTAAGGAAGGATTTTTTGCGGTAAACATCCAAATATGGCGAAAGGATGGTGACACTCGGAAATGCCCGTCCTTTTACGTTGAAGAGGTATCAGAGAACGTCATTTCTGCCCGGCCTCAATGTTTAGCGTGCACCCAATTAATATATAAAGGCTGGTATTTTTAGCCACCTTGCAAAACACTATATAAAGGCTACAGAAATCGAAACTCGTTACTTACAAAGTATCACGAATTCTACAAGTCTAGTTATCTGCAGAACAGTGAATATCAAGATGGGTTCAAATGCTGTGTTGAAGCACATGGTGCAAGGTTTCGTTTTGTGTGTGCTTTTCGGAATGCTGTTCTGTGTTCCCCTTCATGGAAAGACTAGAAAAACGCCTCAAAGGCAATCAAATGGAGGTAAGTAAATAGCATGCAAGCCGGTAGTTAAAAATTTGAGATGTTATAGTATTGATTTTATTGTAATTGATAAGTTAAAAATTCATATCAACTTAATGAATTAATTAATTAATTGAAATCAGTAAACTAGGTTATTTTTAAGCTGCACTTTTTGTTTTTATATTGCAGCTTCAACTCTGATTTTCAATTCGGCATAATATTTCACACTTCGATTATTTTATTTCCTTCGTTCAAGAAAACAAGATAGTCTTTAAGTTTTGCAAAATGTGTTCAACGTTATCGTTTCGAAAAATAATTCATATGCTTCTTTTACAAACCTTTTAAATTTTCTCATTCATTATGTACCCTTGTAATTGTAAAATTGAGGGCCGTGTGAGATAATGAGATAACTTTATGTGACATACCGTGAATATCCCACTCATCACTTGTATTTTCTTTGCATACACACTCGGCCTAAAGGCCCGTGTTTATACTAGAAAATATTGTATTGTAGTTCTTTTTACTCGATACTAAATGAATGTTACGTTTATAATAATATCATGTTTTACAATAGTAATTATTGTTTCACAGTTCCCTCGAAGACAACCCACAACAAGGAAAGGATCTTTGATATTATATTGAGGGCCAACGCAGCCAGGAAGTTGTTTTGGTTCGGCACAGCGGGATCTCACGGTAAGGACAGTATATTTTAATATAGATACAGAAATAGCGAAACGGATGTAGTAACACATGTAAACAAAGGAACAAAAGCGATAAACTAATTCCGGCATAGAAATAATTAACTCACTGTGAAAAGCCGCCTGTACTTTGTGTTTCAGTGTTACATCATTCGTCCGCATATCACATGAATAATCAAAAAAAGAATGTATTATATTCTAGAATCGCCTCTCAAAACACAACCAACCAACCAACCAACCAACCAACCAACCAACCAACCAACCAACCAACCAACCAACCAACCAACCAACCAACCAACCAACCAACCAACCAACCAACCAACCAACCAACAATACAATATGCAACATGCATAATACTTTTATTTAAGGTACCCTACGACCCTCAACTCCCAACCGACGAAAAAATAGCAGCAACACAACCGAAAACAAAAACAAAACAATGTTCATAATCTTTGACTGCCATTAGTCCCAGAACCACAAGAACTATTCCAGGGTGACATTGTGATGACTTCAGAAATCAGATCAGCGTTGGCAGCCAGTGGTACCGATGAAATGGTTATCAGACCTCACAAACTACGACAATCAGGTCGACGTCATAAAAGAGCTGTTAATTCTAATTCTATCCACAAATGGCCTATCGTTAGTGGCTCACGTCAGATCCCGTATGTAGTCGAGGCGTCAAGTGGTAAGTAAGCTGATGCAACAGTCACGTGACCACATGATCAATCTTACAATACTTAGTTTAATCCCGCCATATCCCGTATGTAGTCGAAGCGTCAAGTGGTATGTTACCTGATACAACAGTTGCGTGACTGCATGATCATGATCATGATCTTCCATTGCATAATTTAGCTGATTCAGAAACTTCATTGTAATTACATTAAAAGACTCTAAGAGCCATTTCACAACTAAGTAGTTTATATTCTGGAAATTCAATTCGTACTATAATTTGATAATTTAAGAAGCTAAACATAATAGATGTATTGAGCTGAATGTTAAGCATGAGTGCATGAAGTCACGTGAGCGAATTTGATGCAAGTGACCCTTGCATAAATACTCCAGTTTTTTTGTTATCTACCATCGTTGTACAATTTGACAAAAGGCACATTTGCACAGCGTTATCCTCTATCAAATTTAAATTCAAATGTGTTTTTTATTGTTTAGAGGTAGTATTTTGGCTTTTGTAAATAGTTTACAGCATATCAAATAGCACAGCTTGTCAAATAGTACAGCGGTTCTAGATAACAAAAAACTGGAGTATTTACTGATATATCAATTTTTTATCGTTATACTTAGCTGCCGATCAGACCTTGATTGAAGACGCCATGACACACTGGACGACAAATGTACCATGCATTAGTTTCGTTTCCAGGACAACTCAGACAGATTATATCAGTTTCTTTAAAGGGCAAGGGTAAGTTTAGTCTCAGTCCACAGCTGTGGTGGCTTTCTGCGCCTGCGATACTTCATGGACTATCATGGGCGCACGAAATCACCACGGCTGGAGTAGGTATAATCAGTCTGTCAATCAATCAATCAATCAATCAATCAATCAATCAATCAATCAATCAATCAATCAATCAATCAATTAATCAATCGATTAATTATAAAGAATTCATTAATAAATGTTAACTCTACTTTATTATCCCAACTACTACTAAAATCCACGCACATTTGAATTTATTCTCAAAGAAATTGCTTGGTTTCAATTTATATATAAATCAAATAAATGTTTGTAGGTTGGATTTTGATTCATAATAGTAGTTGGTGGTCCTCAACCTTTTTTAAAAGGTTAAAAAATTACAATTTTTAACTTCTCCTAAGCTTACGGCCTTCGCGGGCATCTTCAGACTTGTAACGATCTTTCATTCCTCTGAAGATGGCCGCGAAGGCCGAAAGCTTAGGAGAAGTTCTTTGAAAATTAAAAGGTTGAGGTCGACCAACAACTACTATTGGCCATGTTCTAAATGACGAGGGGCAAGGAGGGGACTGGGTACTAGTTTCTAGATTTAATGCAATTAAGAAATATAACCCATAGCATGAAAGAACACATCAAAATATACAATATTACAGAATTCACCATTATATTCTGTTGAATAATGACCAAGTAGCAGCCTTTCAAATATGCATGTGAAAAATTATAAAGAAATGAAAAATGAAAAAGGATAAAGAAATGTATAACCATACATTCCTTTGTAATCTTATGGATGTTTGTGCTTTTTCATGTAATTATGTAGTTTATTTATTAATTGCATAAATTCTAGAAACTAGTACCCAGTCCCCTCCTCGTTTAGAACATGGCAAATTATGAATTTATATATCCTTTTCTACAAGGATATTTTAATAGGATAACAATTAATATATTATATTGTTGTATATAAAGGTGTTATTCGTGGACTGGACGTCAAGGCGGTGTTCAAAGGGTTTCTATTGGAACAGGATGTTCAGTTGTGGGAGTTATTGCTCACGAGATAGGTAAGCTACAGCATAAATAACAATTCTTATGCCCCCCGAGGAAGAGAAATATTTGAATGTTCTTTCTCTTCATAGCGTTTTTCTCACTAATTACTTGTATACATTTCTCCCTCCTCTCTATTATGTTCCAGTAATAAATAAATCACTTTTTTAACGTCACAAATCTTCTAGCTGGACACGTGTGCCCTACTAATGGGGAAGACTCAGACACACACTACTCTACGTTAAATATTTTGCACACAACTCGGCTCACATGTTCATTTTTGAAAAACCCTCGTATAGCAAAGTAGAGAAGAACACATCAAACAAACTCAACTCACATATAGTCCATGCCCGAGCAGGGACGTACTCGAACCTGGACCACAGCAGTGAGAGGCCAGCGCTCTCCCCCTCTACAGTATTGTTATTTCCAAATGACAAAAAAAAAAAACACATCTTCATAAGAAAATGGGTGACAATTTTTTTCAGGTCATGTTATTGGTTTTTGGCACGAACAATCTCGACCAGACCGTGACAGCTACGTTAGGATTTTATGGAATAACGTTGAAACCGGTAAGTGGATATCGTCGAATGATCCAAGGCAATTGACCAACCAGTACCAGAATGCTTTGCCCACTTTTGTTTGTCAAATAATTAGTGTCAATTGTTCAAGTATTCTCAAGACGAAATAAAAATCTGAATAAGAAAGAAAATTCATAAAGCATTCTGGTACTGGTAGTAAAATGACGTCATCATGCAAATAACCGCTATTGGCGTGGGGTTTGTCGAGAACCATTTGCAGATTGCTCTAAACGTTACTGAATTAATACCAAATGTGTTGGAAATTGATTATAAAGAGTAGGTCTTTTTACTGAACGAACGTTTTCTTATTTTCACAGGAAAAGAACAAGAGTTCAAAAAGATTCTTGATGGCACTGATGACCTCGGTGTGTCATACGACTATGATAGTCTGATGCATTATGGACCAAATGCTTTTAATAAAGCGAACGGGCTTAACACTATGGAAAAGCTGAACGGCAGTATTGCTTTTGGTGGTGCAAGTACTTTAAGTACCAAAGACATCGACCAGGCAAGACTTTTATACTGCCCTGGGACAACTGGTGAGTATGGTGGGATACCTGTGTATTTTATCAGTTTCATCACAGTCAGGGTTTGTTACGTATTCAGCGGTTTTTGGGGGGCTGGGCCGATTCCACGTTTACTATATTATTTCAATATATCCTCAATACTCCAGTTTCACGTTATCTAGCACCGCTGTACTATTTGACAAAAGGCGCATTTACACAGGCTAAGCCTTGATTTGCTGTAAAAATATTCACAAATTCCAAGCAAAGCACGGTAAATGCTATCGCTTAACGATATATAGAAATCACATTTGAATTTTGGTTAAATCGAGGTTGTCCCTGTACAAATACGCCTTTAGTACAAACAGTACAGCGGTGCCAGACGAAAATGGAGTATTGTTGCACGCTTGTCACACTAATGAAGATTACTTGTTGGTGTGGTTTGCATCGGTATTTCTATATGTGTTAGTATGATCCCTACATATCGACAAGGCTTTTATTTTAACCGCCATATATAATAGTCGTATTAATATAGTAGTGAGTGTTAAATTGCGTTTCTAAAGTATCTATTTTGCTGTGTGTCCTGCAGCCTGCTCAAGTCTATACACAGACAGTGGTTCACACTGCCAATATTGGTTGTCACAGGGTTACTGTGACGATTCAACCCACAAAGCCTTTATGAAGGCTAACTGTAAGAAGAGTTGTCTTTGTAGAGGTAGGTAACAACTTGGATACTAGCTAGACTGATACTGAGCAGCTATGAAAAAATATTAGAAAAAAGTGCAAATGTGATATCATACTGATATCTTTCTAAATGATGGAAGCATTGAATAATATATTACAAATATGGCCTGTTCCATTTAGCAGGGTCTGAATGGGGGTTAACAGCTAAATTTTAAAAATTTTCTCAGTTATCAGTTAAATTAAAAACAAAGAAATATTTATTTTTAAATTTATTATAATTAAAAACAAAGAAATATCAGCTAACATTTATCCTAAAAAGACACGGAATTCTCAGTTAACAGTTAATTGTTTAGTCATTTCTCAGTTAACAGTTGACCCCATTCAGACCCTGATTTAGACATTGTTGCTTTCATTCTGTTATGAATTAAAAACAGGATATAAACACGTCACATAAAAGCAACATATCTAAATACGGCCGATTACTGCTAGATACATCCACTGTTCCTCACCCAGTTAAATTGGATTATGCTGGATTATGGTAATTCAAATAACTGAGTAAGGGACATACCATTTTTTTTCTAATAAACTGAACAAATAGATACTCCCACAGTTCCTCACTGAAAAAAAGACTGATTATGAATAATGGCTACAAAATATAGCTACAGTCGCCCATATATCTTCAAAGAAAATGCGGAGCAAAGGCTGTCCTCACTCCCTTACTTGCCTTCAAGAATGACTGTGGGTAAACGATTTTACTCAGTTATAAGCGTAACAGACTAGCAATATAGAGCGAGCCTGAAGTTCGTTCTGCTATACGCAAACCAATATGGTTTTATATGTATTTTTTTTCTTTTTTCAGCTTGTGAAGACACAAATGCAAACTGTCCAGCTTACTTGGCCCAAGGTTTATGCACAAACCCCATATACAAAGCAACTATGAGTATACGATGTCGTAAGACATGCGGTCTATGCTCCTAGCTGATGGACTACTATAGGACCTAGAGATGTTACTGGACGTTTAGCAGAGTGATCGATCATCCACACCCACTAGTATAGCTGAGCAGTTCCTACTTTTACACGAAAATCCCGACTAAATTTTAAGTTCGATCGAGTGGTCTGCTGAGAATGAATGCTCAAGTTTTACGTTATCTGCCGCTGGTATCTACCACCGCTGTACTATTTGACAAATTAAAAGGCGCATATATATGCACAGGGTTACCCTCGATTCAGAGTTGATTTAAATGTGTTGTCAGTTTTGTTTAGCAGTGATGATTCCGTGCTGTGCCTGCAACTTTAGTAAAGTTAAGTCAACATTTTTTACGGTGTTACAAATTTCATTATATTACCTATCGTTTATATCAAACACCGACGCAGCCTATACTAGTTTACTCGCTAGTTTCCATTTATATTTGTGAATAGAATAGTTTTACACTTAAACCATCGAGGCTTAGCCTTTGCAAATGCGCTTTTTTGTCAATAGTAAAGTGTTTCTAGATAACATGAAACTGTAGTATTGGGAGAGGTGTGACGGATAAAGGAGAGTGGGACGAGAGGGAAGATGAGTCACGTGTTTCCTTTCTCGCCTCGATCATTCCCCGAGCATCATTTTCAAGTGTAGTTTGGTCGGGGTTTACGTGTAATAGTATTTTAATTAAAAAAATATTGACCGGGTCAAAAATTAACGGACTTCGAAGGACTTTGGGAATCTCACATATAATCATATCGATCATCGGTGATTTTTAAATTGTTAATTGTTCTTCTGAGCATGAAAAAGCATGTGGATGTTCCTATAGCTCCTTCCGATCGAGTTAAACTTATAAAATGTAACATTATTATCATTTTCACATATTTATTTTTGTTTTAATCTATATTTAAAATAGATACTTAACCGAATCACGAATATTATTATTTGTTTGCAAGCAATTTGAATAATGTTATTGATTTGGTAATATTATCAATAAAATAACCTTCTCTTTAATCTGTTATAGGTGTACTTATTTATTTATATCAGAGTTAATACACAATAATCTATTAACTCTGTTTATATCAATGGTTTAGTTTCAAATATTAGAAACCAAATACAATCAGTAGTTATATCAGCGTAGTTATATCATTAGCAGTGATAATATTCATCGTTTTAACTTTTTCCCTTCCGTCCTTCTAAAGGTCCGGGCAAATGGCTTCAACATTGGCTTCAACATCTGTTCGATTTTGTTGAATAGTAATGTTGAAACCGTTTGCCACCCCCTTTCAACATGGTTGAAACGTGTTACGTATTTGAAAGACAACTAAATGCGCATTGGTATAGTCAACAATGTTGAACGGAGCAGGGCAAACGACTTCAACTCCAATTCAACGTACATTAACAGAACAAAAGAAATGTTGATTGGATGTTGAAGCAAAGTTTAAACGCGTTTAAATATTAAACTCTTTCTACATCAATTAGACATCGATTCAACACGTTTCAACAATGTTGAAAGTGTGGGCAGACGGCTTCAACAAAATTGAGCGAATGTTGTATCAAAGATATGCCTATTGTTCTGTATCAATCTCAGCCTGTTAAAAGAAAGAAAACATATATCGCGCGCTAATCAAAATCGTTTGTTATTTCTACGTACAATACCATATATGGCAATGGCAATGTTTTCAAGATTGCATACGGTATTTCTGATACGGTTGCAGCAATTGTTGAAACCGTTTGCCCGGACCGTCATTTGCACTGCTCCGTGCAACATTGTACTGAGTACACCCATGCGCATTTAGTGTGTTTCAAATACGTAACACGTACGCTTCAACAATGTTGAAAGAAAGTACGTGGCAAACGGTTTCAACATGTGCAATTCAACCTAATTGAACATATGTTAAATTAAATGTTGAAACCGTTTAATAATAATAATAATAATAATAATAATAATAATAATAATAATAATAATAATAATAATAATAATAATAATAATAATAATAATAATAATAATAATAATAATAATAATAATAATATTGCCTAGAAAATTTCCGCAATACTCATTACATGTAAACCAAGAAAAGTTTAAATAAACGATACAATAATAATAATAATATTAATAATAATAATAATAATAATAATAAAGCACTTTATTTCAATAGGGTAACTAGAATTACACAAGTAATTTTCATCTAGGCCCTACATATATACATGCATACATAAAATTTAAATAAGAAATATAAACAAGTAAATTAAAATGATAAAAATATAAAACTATCTAAATGCAGTTTTAAAATTTCTAAATTAAAAAAAAAACGACCTAAAGTAATTCATGTTTCAAGCTTTTCTAAATGTAATTTGAAAATTCCTAATTTGAAAAAAGTACAACCTAAGATAAGTTCATGTTTTCAAGCTTTTTGAAAGACATGTTTGCCCAACTACGTTCCACATTGTTCAACAACCCTTCTACAGTGTTCACCAAAAACGAACGAATGTTGAAGCAAATGTTGAAGCAAATGTTGAAGCAGTTTGCCCGGGCCTTTACTTTAGGTCGTACCAACCTGTGATTTCGTGAAATTCTAACTTTTTTTCGTTACCGGCAGAATGATGTGAATGCTGTGTTTATACCCCTTTGTCATAATGGCCGCCAACTTATTATTCTAATATATTGAATTGTTAAGGAAAAGAAAGCTATCATAGGATAGACATTCACTATATAACAATAATTTGTGAACGTTTCAGTTGAGTAAAAGAGTATACATTTTCAAGAAATACAAGAATTTAGGCCCTCAACTAAAAATTACACACTAATCCTTGCGCGCATTTTTAATTTAGTATAACTTTATTAGCATGTTGTACAGAGCAGCAACTTATTTATGTCAGTCTTTCATATGGCAGTGCTAAAATAATCAAATATTTGTTTAGCTGAAAAAAGATTTTCGCCATTTTTATTCAATTTAAATTTAAATTTTATTTGTATTTGCACACCAAGAAAATAGTTTAAATACACAGAGTACATAATTATAAATATTAGAATTAATTCGAATAAAAAATGAATTAAATAGAACAGAAAAGGTGCCGGTGGACTGGAGTAATTAAAGTTTTCGAGCAAATCCATCAGTCAGAGATTAAACAAGTTGTGAAAAGACGTGTTCCTTAATTATATAAATGTCAGTATAAGAACAATAAAGTATTAAATAAAGATAAGTAGAAATAAATAAAAGTCTAAATATTATTCATTAAACACTTTTATTTTTATCTTTTTAATAAATGATTTACATGGAAGCGACTTTATAGACTCAAGCATGATTTGCCATAATAAGTGCTTACTTGGGGTAGAAAAAAATTTGATTTAGAGTAGCGAGTGTGATGGTGATGGATATCAGAGATAGTTTGAAAATAATTTGAGAAAGATTATTATTAATATAGTCATAAATAAAAGTTGCAATTTGCGTAGAGACGAAGAATATCCAAAGATTTATATATTGGAGGGGCGTGTGACTGAAAATGAGAAAGGTCATTATTCTAAAACTTTATTATTAAGAACATGGAGCAGTGGATGTACTGGAATTGTAAGTGTTACCCCAAGTAAGGATAGATTAGTGAAAATATACAGATCTGAGTGTTTGAGCATTTACATATAGTAACGATATTTTCATGTTCTATATATATCGCCTTTCACATACGACTCAATACGATTCACACAAATAGATTCACAGTACAGTTGATTATTGTATGGGCACTTTGCAGCCACGCGGCTTATCAGTAATCGTATAGTAGTTAGTATGTATTAGTACGAGCGAGTCACTGAGGGTGCTCACGGGCAT
Organism: Metridium senile; assembly: GCA_949775045.1. NCBI lineage: Eukaryota > Metazoa > Cnidaria > Anthozoa > Actiniaria > Metridiidae > Metridium > Metridium senile. The sequence continues at coordinate 43,216,565 of OX459095.1, forward strand.
GTGTTGTAAAGTCCTGCATGAGTGGTTCTTTTACATCCCCCGTCGCAGCCGGTTGTAACGCCCTGAGTGGTTCCTTTACATACCCCGTCGCAGCCGGTTTGTGAGTGTAGTGTGGAGAGACGGCAACTCCGATTCAACGTCATTATAAATTTCACTATATGACATCACGCTTAGACGAGAATAGTTCAAGATTTACAGGCTTTTTAAATATTTTTTACTTAGAGATTCTGGTCATAATATTTTTTTTTTTTTGGTCATATTACAGTTAACTGTACATCTATCTCATGTTAATTTCATTTATTTTGCTGCAATTGTGGTCCCTGGTGATATATAATTTAGCGGTTAAACAATAGATTCTTTTGATTTGATGTCACTATGATAGTGAAATACGGCTATTTCGCTTTCGGCGACTGTCATAAAACAGCGATTACCTAAGCGGCATGTTACCAACGTGTATGTGGTTTGGAGTTACGTCATTCAATCACATTACCGCAACCAATCAACGATAGCTACTTATAGTATAATGATCAATAGCTGTTTGTAAATTCTACAAAAAGCTGTGTTCGTGGCATATACCAGACATTAAGGGATTTCAGTTAAGATGTTAAAAAGAATTGTTTTGCTTTTTATTTTTGGAATGCTAGGTTGCGTTCCTCTAGACGGCATGACTGTCAAGGATATGGGAGAAAAAATCTCATCTGAAAGCAAATCGTTAAAAGGTCAGTAGATATCTTTTTTAAAAATCCTTTCATATATTTCCTGGCAGGAAATAACAGAATATGATGTTATAATAAGTCGAAAATGATGCATTAATATAATACACTGCATGAAAAGCTACATACATTAATACAATATCAATGTGTTCTCGCCTTTGGTCTTTATAGTTATTGTTTTGCAAAATTAATATATATTTTAACCACAGTATACCTTTTCTCGCGGTAATGTGAGGATTGTACATATGTATGTAAAGAATATATTACACGCTATCGAGGTTGAGGTTGTTCGTTGAGAACCGTGAAAGAACTATTTTTCAGATCAGTTTTCAGTCAGGAATCAGACTTGAAAATTATTTTTCTCGACGTATACGTATGCCAATGCAATGTTCCGTTATTCTTAATAACGTTTTCTCTAGACCACCAGTCTAGACTAACCCTTATTGCAGGTAATATCATTTGATCTTTTTTCTTGCCGTGTATTTACTCGGGCATGCAAGTCTACCTGTGGTAGCCTGAATGGCATATATAAATTCTGCAGTTTCGTCGATCTGCCACGAATCACGCACATTTTTTTAAATGTTTTACCTTGTTTTACCTTTTTGTTTTGTTTTGCTCAAGCACAAGCACTAGCACAAGCACAAGCACAAAAATCGAAAATCAATTTTCTATTGTTTCTGATCACTCCTATGCGAACCCCCAAATAAAACTTGAAGTGTTCGTTATTGATTGTTTATTCCTTAACCAGATCCACAATCGTATCGCCCTCACAACAGAGGTGCCCTCGATCTACGTTACAAATGGCCAATCGTCAATGGTTCTCGTCAAATCCCGTACGTAATCGAAAAGTCTAGTGGTAAGTAAGACGGAGTCACTTGATACAATATTTGATGCTTGGTATATAAAAAAAATATTGGGAGTACAAGCCGAATAATTATCGATATTCATTAAAGGGTTTTTTTATCTGCATAAAAACCAGAAAAATGTAAGTAGAGAGAAGGGGGGCGGGGGGGGGGGGGGGGGGGCGGACGTTAATATCTTCCTCCGATCCTCCCACCGGCCTCGGGGAAATAGGGCAACACAAGGCCGGCTTTGATGCATGTACATGTTAGTTCCTATTATATACACCTATTTCAATTAACGTTGTCCATCTGGAATGGTTGATCTGAGACCGATAGGAATTGTGGGAGTTCATTAAATTCCAAATGCATTGTTTTAATCACACTCGAATGGTCCTGAATTACAGATAACAGTATTTCAGAAGTAAACATTAATATTCAAGCAATACTTTAATAGTGCATTTGCAGTTTAACGAGCTCCCACAATTCCTATCGGTCTCAGATCAACCATTCTAGATAGACAACGTTAATTGAAATAGGTGTATACCGAATCGAAATATGGCGTACTCTTATTGTTCTTGACTGTCTGGCCTCGTTTTCACGTTGGAAAACAGTAGAGTTTTCACATGTATGCGAGGCTGGCCAGTCAAGAAGAATTGTTATTCAAATTGGCCGCCATATTTCGATTCGGTGTATATTATATTTCTTTAGCTCCTGACCAATCGTCGATAAAGAAAGCCATGCAACACTGGACGACAAATGTCCCATGCATCAATTTCGTTGCCAGGACAACTCAGAAAGATTATATCAGTTTCTTCAAAGGTCAAGGGTAAGTGAATGCATTTGTTATATGAATTTATCGAATGAAACAAGCTATAGTCATATGCAAAATACTTTGAGACACTTCCCGGTGTACATGTTTATATACGTAAAAAAAATATTTTATAAAAAATACACCTAAAAGATACCGGAATGTTTTATAAATGGGCGTGGTTTTGCGGATTTTCAACCCCTAAAAGATACCACACATAAATGATTTAAATAATTTAATATAATATAATATAATATAATTAAGTAATATTTTTAAATTTGTATTGCATGCTATGTATGGCTGAGTCGGCAACGTTTGTACATCGTACCCTAAAAGATACCAAAGTAATGGTGAGATTCTGAATATCAATTTCGGTACCCTAAAAGCCGAGTACCAAATCGTTCATTTTAACCCCTAAAAGATGCGACGAGCATCCCCGAAACTTTTAGCAGGGAGTCTTCCCCCCTCCCCCGGGGACTCTATGTACATATACAGAGCTATACGTGTCAACTACGTGTCAACTACGTGTCAGGTGCTACTCGTGGTTTGGACGCTCAGGTGGAAGTCAAAGGATTTCTATTGGTTCGGGATGTGCTGTCATGGGAACACTCGTAGAAGAAATAGGTAAGTTTGTACTTTATACAATATGAAGCCCCTCCCAGGGGGGGGGGGGGGGGTGCATGCTCCCGTGATCCTTTTAATTCGATCTTTTTGCATTTCCTCGCTTGTTCCCCATAAGTAAAATAACTGTCTCCCTAAAATGTTTTACCTTATGTTCTCATGATCCCAAAAAACTATTGTTTTATCATATTTTGCTCCCTTGTTCCCTGAACATAATTTGGCAGTATCCCTTGTTCCCTAAAAATAAATGCCCGTGCTCCCTTGGTCCCTAAAACCCCTGGGAGGGGCTCAATATGAACAGAAGACGAATATTGGATAGTGCTAATGAAACTCCCACGTTAGTTATATTATCAAGCCGATAAGGTACGTTCTTCGTGTCGTCCCGCAACTGTTTACTTCCCACAAAAATCTTCCCCTGAAAGTCTTCACATAAAGGACCGTGCGAACCATATAGACCAGTTACATTACCTTAATATGGTTCAAATTCTCTGGTGCTAAAATATATTAAAAAAATAATCTATTTAAAAGTTGCAATTGAAAAGAGAAAAGCGTTGCGTGACGACACAAAGAATGTTTGTATAGGAAGCTAGGTGTTCCACTGTATATATCTCCACAAAAATGGGTGACATCAATTTTGGCGTTACAGGTCTCGCTCTTGGTTTCAAGTTCGGAAAATCTTTAAGTCCTAAAGAAATCGAGCAGGCAAGACTTTCTTACTGCCCTGGGACAACTGGTAAGTGTGGTGGGATACCTGTGGACTAGTTTTGATGATTGATACCATCATTTCTTGTAATTATAGACTGCTAAACAGTCCCTACTTTTACGCAAAACTGATTCCACGAAAGCGAGTAAAAGTTCAATCGACATTCTCGTACCCAAGCCCTACTCACTCTTCGAATCGTAGGGACCTGGGAAACCCTAATGACCGGAAGCCAGAATCTTTGCGACCATGTCAACAGAGCGCATGCTCCTTCTGAATTGTGTATTTTTGTAATGAACTATGCAGTTATGTAAACAGGGTGGGGAAGAGGTTTTCCGTGATCCGTGATTTACCCTAAATTTGGCCTGTGATTCGTGAAAAGCAAAAAAATTTAGCCGTGATCCGTGAAATCGATGTGACCCGTGATTTACAGATTTTCACTGTCGTGACTCGTGATTACAGAATCGGTAATCCGTAAAAACGTGAAAGCTTTTCATATAATGGTTGTGTAAACTGAAAGGTTTAATGCTAGCAGTGTTATTCTTTGTATATCTGTTAGATCCAGTAAATATTGATTATCTGTCTAACAAGCGCAAAACGTTGCCTAGTAGAAATAGCAGAGTTAACATCGCAAGTTCTAAAACTGTGATTCGTGAAAACGCTTTACGTTACTCCGTGATCCGTGAAATCATGAAAAACGGCGCGTGATTCGTGATCGGTACACCCTCTTCCCCACCCTGTGTAAAATTGGTGTGAAATGTTAAGCAGATATAGTTATTCTGTTTTCTTTAAGCCTGCTCAAGTCTATATAAGGACACTGACATAAATTGTCAAGCTTGGGCGTCACTTGCTTACTGTGACAATTCTACCTACAAAGACTACATGAATGCTAACTGTAAGAAAAGCTGTCTTTGCAGAGGTGGGTATCGAGTTTAAAAAGCGCGACCTACAAACATTGTCAAAAGCATATCATAATTGTGTTGTTTCATCAGCTTATTTTAATAGAAAAAAGCCAAGCTTTAAATAAAAATATAAGCTGATGAAACAACACAATTATGAATTTAAAAACGGCTTACAAACATTTACTGGATATTGCCAAAAGCAGTTGGCACGATTTTAGTATTTTATCTCATAGTGACTACTTTATTTGGGGGGGGGGGGGGGGGGGGGGGGGGGGGGGGGGGGAGTAGTAGAATTTCAGCAGTATAAAATGTTTTTATCAATACATTTAAAATACTCTCCACTTCCATAACTACTGCGCATGTGTAACTTTTGGCATACGTTATCACTCAAAGGCTTCTCAAGCATGTTAAGGACTGGGATTTTCGGATTTAAAAAAAAAAATCATTTCTTGCTTGTGTTGTCAAATACAAAGCTGAAATTCGGATCAATATTCATATTTGGGCTGATCAATAGTTTAGTGGTGAGATTGTTGACATAAAGTGGTCACGTGACCATTAAGGCGAAAAAATAGAAATTTAAAAATGGGCCGGTTAGAACTATTTTGCAGAATATTAAAAATTATGTGATAACAATGCATTTTTGAAGGTCTTTCGAAATCCGCCTCGTTTGATTGTCCATCGTACAAGGTATACGAGTTATAAGGAAAAACAGGTCACGTGATCTAAGGCTAAATTAACAATTATTCAGATTTCTCCAAATCAGAGTATGAATGACATCCAAACGAAGCGCAATGAGAGAGAGAAGAATGAATACAATGTTTTAACATAGTTTTTACTTTTAAAGAAAATGTTTCTAACTGGCCCATTTTAAATTTTCTATTTTTTTGCCTTAATGGTCACGTGACCACTTTTTGTCATCAACATCACCACCAAATCTTTGAAGAACCCAATTGTGAACAGAAAACCAAATTTCAGCTGTGTGCATTAAAGAGTGAATGAGAAAAAATTTTTCAAAGATTTCCGAAAATCCCAGGCCTTAACATGCTTGAGTTGTGTAACCGGCACCATTTTCAGTTCATGGTAGTAAGTGCGTTCTGCTATACGCAAGCCAATGTGACTTTGTGCTTTCTTTTTTCAGCTTGTGAAGACAAAAAAGCAAACTGTCACGCTTACGTGAAATTGGGATTCTGCACCAGCTTCAAATACAAAGCAACTATGAGTGTAGAATGTAGAAAGGCATGCAAACTATGCTCCTAGCGGAATGTCTATTCAGTGATAAAATAATAATAATAATAATAATAATAATAATAATAATAATAATAATAATAATAATAATAATAATAATAATAATAATAATAATAACATATAGTTACCTATAATTCTTGCGCATTTCCGGCCTCAATGCACCTCACAATTTATTAAAAATGCTTCTCAAAACACGGCGGGCCCAAATGACCTAAAAAGCGCTCATGATGAAATTTCTGTTTTGCATCAAATATCATTCCCCTTCTTCTAAGGAGTCTTAAACTGAAAACCGTTTTTCATTTGGGTGATGAAAACTTGAGTTATGGCGATTTTAACCTCCAAAATCTTTCCCGCGAAAAGTTCGCGGGAAAATGTTTAAATAAAACCTTTGGAAAAACATATCGCTTGGTAAATTTTTTTCATTTTAAAACATTTCTTTCCAACTTTAATGCGAATGAGATGATATAAGAACGCCGGAAAATGGTATGGTTTTAGAATTTTGATTTTTGCACCTAGGGGGCTATAAATTGATGTTGAAAAAGTGAGTAAATCACTGCTACGTCATTATGACGTCACAAATATCTTTAAGGATATGTTATTCAGCCCCTATCTGAGATATCGATGATTTTATAAGCTATACTTACTCAAAATCAACTATTGAATGAGATGATGTTAGAATTTTGGTGATTGATAATAAATAATAATATTTTCTATTTTTCTGTGACGTCATATTAGATGACGTCATCAAAATCATAAAATCCCTCATATCTCCATTTCCAGTTCCCAAAAATTGATGAAAATTTCGATAACGTGTTTTACATCTCACAGGTTCATAAAATACATCCTTAAATCGTATCTAGCGCTAAAATTGATTTTTTTCGACTTCTGTAACATTTTATTATGACGTCACAATGACGTGAAAATATTCCAATAATTTTTCAAAACTTTTTTGCTACCTCCATATTACCATCACTGAAAATTTCAGAACACCAAGATAATACTTTATCAAAATATTCTTAATTAATTGAAAATTGTCACACTTTAAAGTGCTGTTTTTGAGGCCGTTTGGGCCCGCCGTGAAAAGAAATGTTCAGCCTATTATATTATAGATAATATGGTCCCTATATATACAGTCCCCATGCACATCAAAATGAAAGATCCGAAGAATAAAGCTTAGTTAAGTTCAATCGAGTGTTGGGTTGGCCGAGAAAGAATGAGGAGAGGTCTGATGGAGCTAAAAGTGTTGTTTATTTGGAAATATTTGGAAAATTGTTTTTGGGCGACATCTACCCGATGTGTTTTAATAAATAAATATTAGATAATGATTATTTTTTTAATTAGTTACCTCATGCTGACCGGCAACAGAATCCGCGACGTCGAAACATGCACGCGTGTGTCATACAAACAACAATCTTGGACAAACATACTATTTTATTATGACGTCACATCCAAAATAAGGCATAGATACCAGGGGGGCAAACTTGCATCAAAATAAATTAGGGGAGGGGAACATTTGATACACCATGCATAAAAAATCAATAATAAATCACTATTATATGACGTCTCAGTCTTATAGTCCAGGGGAGGATCTAGGGGGTGTCCCTAGACAGCGGTCACCTCCCTAGCGCCTCAATTACCCCTATTTTATTTAATTAAGGGACCGGACACCAACAATTAGCCCTTCATTTACAATTGAGACACCCCATGACAAATTTCTGGATCCGTCCCTGTAGTCCGTTACAAGTGTCCTACTAATTGGGGAGACTCAGACCCACATGAACTACCTCTAATGATATGTTCAAATGTTGACTTTTTCGGAGGGAGGAAAACCAGTAGTCTCCCTCGCAGCCGTTTTTAGTGTCGGGTTTCCTGTGTCCCTCCCCAACAAGAAGCCCGATACTGAACTGAAATGGCTGCAAAGGAGACTAGAAAACCAGATGACTCGGAGAAAACCCTGGGATTTTGTTATTTTCACGAATCACGCACTTTAAATACTTGATTGTCAACACTATTACAAGATTTGTCGATGGGTTGCCTGTGGTAGTGGCGCGAAAAATCAGGCTGCTGATCGATGTTACTGTCACTAAAAATGTAACCTGGCCTTCATTTCGATAAGTTGACAGAAGTTGGTTTGGGAAACGAAGTTTGTGCTCAGGTTTTTCTCAAAAATGAAGATCGAAGAAGTCAAAAGTACCACGAAAACACAACGTATAGCAGTGCATAGTCACATCAAAGGTATTGGCTTGGATGAAAATGGCTTTGCTATGCCTATGGCGTCGGGTTTGGTCGGACAAGAAAACGCACGTGAGGTAAAGTATAACTCCCTAGAAACCGGCAAAATAGTTGCAAAAAACCCTCCACAACACCGTTAAACAATCAGCATATGATTGTCACAAGTTATGCTTCTTTGAATTTCCATTTGTCTGTTTGCTTCGAAGTATAAAATGCTTACAAGTTTGACTTTTGAACATAATAAAGTTTGTACAAGCTCAATGTTGTCAAATGTTTTACAATCCCGAATTATTACCCTTAATTTTTACAATATTCCATTGACTAATTTATTTAGCTTTTCGTTATTAATTCTTCTATTTTAGATTTTTTGTATTTTTCTATAAAAGACAAATTAGAAAAGTTACTTTTTTCATTTGAGCATTCATGACAATGAATTTCAAATTAAGAGACTAATATCTTACAGACTTGCAGAATCATATTGATTATTTACCACAAAAGTAGTTATAGCTAGAAACAATGATGCCTAATAGATTGTTTTTTAAACTGAAAGATGTTGTATGGCTTCTACAACAGATATACACCTAATTAAAAAAAATAGGGCGAACGGCGATTGTACGACCGGAAGGAGCTGTGGGTAATACAAATTTCTTCTTATTCCTTTCTAAATTATTCAAACACCGTTCAGCGATGATCTTAGATGGGTGTCTCGAAGGTTTCGCTGAACGGTGGAGGCATTGTTTGGGTAATTTAGAAAGGAATAACAAGAAATTCGTATTACCCAGTTCCTTTTGGTTGTGCAATCGCCAATCACCCCATCAATTTCTTTTGAATTAGGTGTATAAAGTGTTCAAAAGCTTTTGTAGATCTACGAAAAACAAAACCATATCCTTAAAACATTTTGCTACTCCGGTCAGCTTTATAATATATTATATGATTCAAGGCATGTCCAAGCTATAGTTGAAATGTTGGTTTACATGTATATTTGAATGCATGGTCATCTTGCATCTATTAAAGATTATTTTTATTTGAGTGTTATGATTCATTTGCAGTCAGTTGTATTACGAGAAAACAAAATGCTAAACGATTTAGTGAGATTGTAAATACCCACTCACATTGTAAAATCTATCAAAATGTCTGAATGTGCGTTTTGCATGATCCACAAAATTTACTATTTTGCACAATGCATGCACAATGGTTATTTAATGACCTGACACTAAGGAAGGCTCGGGTGTAAACCCAAATATCTGTATTTATATTATAAGTTTAAGTCAGATTAAAAAAAAAATTATAAAATGATACCATATCCTTTTCATTTGTTTAATATATTGTAATGTTCTGATTCAGAGTGCTGGTCTCATTGTTGAAATGATTAAAGGCAAAAAACTATCAGGCAGAGCAATTCTTTTAGCAGGTCCCCCAGGAACTGGAAAGGTTAGTGACATATCATAGACTTTTTATTCTATTTTTGCCTGTTATTAGATCTTTTTGTTGTACCTCTATTTTGTGCACATAAAAAACAATAGGCAAGACCAAAGATTGTACAGAATTTAAACATCTTTAGAATTTGAACAAAAGATGCTTGTAGTTCCATTGTTGAACAATAGGTGTTGTCAGGTCATGATTTCAATATAGTACCCAAGTGTTGTGTATTGGTACAGTACTGGGCCTAGTTGTTCAAAGCCAGTTTAGTGTTAATCCTGGGTTAACTCTGTAGGTTTTCTTTAGAGTTAACCCAGAATTAGCGTTAATCTAGCTTTGAACAACCGGCCCCTGTACATGGCCAGCATTTTACTCCACCAATAGTCACCTTCACAGTTCCCTGTGTCATCTTGAAAGATAGACGGGCCTTTGCATTGGAATTAGATGAACATTGAGCAATGATAGAGACATGTAAGTAATTAATTGTCTGGAAAGGTGTTAAAAGGTCTCTATCATTGCAAGCTAAATGTACCTTTTAGGATGGCGCACAGAACTGTGAAGGGGGACTATTAAGTGATCACCATCTTCAGAATGTGGTAAAGATATGATGGAAGGATCAAATATATGTCAACTGAATTGAGTTATCATGAGAGCTATCATTTTTTTTAATTTGAAATAATATCAATTTTTTTTATATGAAATACAACAAAAATCTGTCCCCAGATGTTCTTTTGATTACCAGTCATAATGTAAATCTCATTGTTCAATTGCAGACTGCTATAGCTCTAGCCATAGCCCAAGAACTAGGTCCAAAGGTACCATTTTGTCCAATGGTTGGTAGTGAAGTATACTCTACAGAAGTGAAAAAGACAGAGGTGCTTATGGAGAACTTTAGAAGGGCTATTGGACTTAGAATCAAAGAAACCAAGGAGGTCTATGAAGGCGAGGTAAGGAGACAGACAGAACATGTTTCCATTGTCTATTAATCTTGTCATATGGTGTCAATCATGTATGAATGGGAGGGGAGGTAAGGAGACAGACAAACCATGGCTCCATTGACTATTAGTCTTGCCATTTGGTGTCAAACATGTATGAAAGGGAGGTGAGAAGACATGGGACATGGAGTTTTAAAGAAATAAGCAAAATGTATCGATTTGATTTGCAAACCCTTATCCTCCCAAAGCAATGTTGATTGGCCATTCACAACCATGTTACATTTCCAAAACTAAACATTGATTCGAGGGAGAGGGAGAAACGGAAAAATTTGATATAATTTTTTTTCATGTAAAAACAGATAATATTAATAATAATCTATTTCTAATGCGTCCCAATACAATTTGATTACAATTTGATTAAAAAAAAACCGATATAAATATATGTCTGTAAGATATTTAATACTGAGTATTTACAAATAGGTAATGTTAATACATATATTACAATGTAATGTAATTAGTATTACATTTTTAATAATGTAATTAGTATAAAATCAAAAGATCTCAAAAATAAAGTCAAACGGTATAATGTCCCAAGGTGTTTTTTACAAGATTGTAGGTTCTATTATCAGCTCAGCTGACAAGTGAACAGAATTTGTTTAGATTATTTAAGAGAAGAATGTGTTCAAATTACAAATGAATTTGGATTTCCAATCCTCACTCTCTTTCTTGTAATTAGATATAATTATATCATACACCACTTTTCCTTGATAAAATGTTTTGCTGACCAGTAGCTGTATATTGTTATTATTTTCACTATAATCTAATCACATATTGGGATTTGAAGTTTGACATACACTGTAATATAAATTTGTAAGATTCATATAACAAATACAAAATCAAATTTCATCAAAATAAATACTTAAAATTATCATATGACCCGTATTTTGCCCGGTGCGCGCTCTTAAGAAAACCTTCGGAAAAAGTCATGTGATGGGGTCCGTACGGCTTTTTTCACCTGGTCCGTACAAACACGTACGGACCCGCTACTCGAAACATCACAACAAAAATGGCGCGCGCCAGTCAAAATACGGGTCATATGATAAAAAACTTATTGACTGAGTTAGGTCGGGCCGTACGGGAAAATATTTGGCTCTTGGTCATTTGTACGGACCTCGCTGCGCTCATTCCGTACGTCATGACCGCGAGCCAAATATTTTCCCGTACGGCCCTCTCACTCAGTCAATAAGTACTTATTATCAAGTTGTCATCAATTGGCTAGTCTAAACTAAGTTGATACTTAAAGCTTCATAATATAAGTGTTCTATCTCTCTTATAATATTGTACAATGTTGACATATAATGCTGGGGATTGTCTACCGTTAAACTATTCAGGTTTTGGAGAAATTTATTGAATTGATTCACACTCATAATTGTATAAAACTGGTGTTTATAGCAGTTTAATAACTTCAAAAATATGAAATAGCTACTGAAAAACCTCTAACTGATAGTGCTTGTTTTCAACTGTTAGGTCACAGAGCTGACACCATGTGAAACTGAAAATCCTATGGGAGGTGAGTTAACCAAACAATAAGTTGTATTTAATTTATAAGAATAGTTTTATTGTGAACTAAAAAGTTTTACCCAAGCTCTCTTGCCTTGAGAGCTCAGATACTTTTTTCCAAAGTATAATAATTATTATTGAGGGTGACTTTGGGACTTGGTGATGTGGTTTTTGCCTATTTTAGACACTGTTTTCAGTTACTTCAATATTTGAGTATCATGGTATTCTTGCATTATCTGTGTTACACACTTTTTCACCATTTTTGGATCCAATATTTGGTCAAATGCGAGATTAATGTATTGTGGTAAATTAATTTGTAGTTTTTCTGTGTGCGTTTTTTTTGTGGTATCCCCCTCAGAAGCCAGTATACATAAACCAATAGAATTGAAGTCATATCAACTGAAACAATTCCTCAACAATACGTCAATAAGGGGGCTTTCATTTATTAGTGTATGGAGGGAGGGGTTGGTAAAATAACCAGTGGTCTTTTCCAAATGTTACCCAAACCCCCATCATGTTGGCAAATATTTCATAACCCCATATATTTGTCCAGTTTATTACTGAAGCTCTATACAATTAGTAACAACCCCCTATATAGGCTGTGTTTTCACTATGACTTTATACTCGCTTTAAATTCCTGAAGGTGTTGGTTTACAGACCAACTTAAAGCTAGTTTAAATTTACAACTGTTTTCACTGGAGTAGCCGAGTGTAACAGTAAGACATTGCTCGAACTACCAACAGTCATTTCAACAAAGTGATAGTCCAGAAATTTCAAACTTGGACATCTCTAAATGTGAGACTAAGTTATCATAAGTTGGAGACAAGATAAATCTCTCTTGAAGATCATATATTTCTTTATTTCAAGCAAATTTTAGTAGGGTCTGTTTTATGAATAGAGCAATTAAACAAATAACATGACATATACCTGTCAAGAAGAATACTGTGATTGGCCAATTTGTTTACATTTCGCTTAAAATGGACTCGATTTCCGGTGTTTTTGTGGTTTTTAGAACAGTTTTGCTAGTGAAAACACTGTACATTTAAAGCTAGCTTTATTTTCTGAAGGCTGTTTTCACTGTATTTCATGAGTTTCCAAGTTACAAAAAGTTACACTAGCTTAGTGTCCTAGTGAAAACACAGCCATAGTTCCAAAATATAATGACCCCCTCAATATTGCCGACCCCTCCCCCCCCCCATACACTAATTAATGAAAGACCCCTAAGTCTCAACTGTTGATTAATTATGCTACACCTGTGTGAACAACTAGCTAATTTAGCATATTTTTTTTGAGATACATCAGATGTATATTTTACTGCCATAACACTAAAAATTACATTATAATTTTTTCAGGATATGGGAAAACAGTTAGTCATGTTGTCATTGGCTTAAAGACAGCCAAGGGAACAAAACAACTAAAGGTATATTGTCATTGAAGGCAGGCACACACTAGTTGACAATGTGCTGCAAGATGATGCTGCAACAATTTCCCCTTTGTGCACATAAAGGTTTTAAAGCTGGATTGAATAGCATTTTTCACGGTTTTTAAAAATAGATATTGTAAAGCCTTGTGGGACGGAAATGCTGACAAACTTAGTAAAAAAGGCTTGGATTACAAGGAAAAGAAGATCAATATCAGTCGAAAAACCATAGTTTTTCTATCAATGAGAAACAACAAGACAAAAAAAACATTGTTGCGGCATATTAGTAAGTATTTTGGACTTGGCTTGTCTGCATTTCAATCCCATAATGCATCATTGTGACGTCATCTGTGGATAGCGCTATTCGTGTGTCAGGCTGCAGAAACAAAATGAGTGAACTTTTGTTGGGGTGACATGTTTTCAAAGCAATGCACATAAAGTGAGGATGCAGTGGCATATTGCCTAGGGTACCAGCCTTTACTTCTATAATAGTAGTGATGATCATGATAATAAAGAACCAGCCAAGAAAAAAAGCAGCTTTGCTGACTTGAATAATGGTCAGCTCGATGACCTAAACGCACCTCGGTTTTCATTAGCGTGTCAAAACACAGAAGACGTATTTCATTTCTTTAATATTACCACTATCTTTATCTCAAAATTAGGAAAATTTAAATCTGAAGTCATTTTTCAAACGTTCAAAAGCGATAACCGGCTAAAAACAAAGGCAAGAAAAGATAAAAATCTTAACAAAAGTTGCAAACTCGCCGGCCGGTGATGACGTGATTTTCATGATCTTGACAGGCAAATGAAACACAGGCTATCATCCAATCAGAACTCGCGTACTATCTAAATTATTTTATAATATTTAATGATAGTGGTGATGGTGGTCATGCTAATGATAAATGATGGTGATGAATAAGGTAATAGAAGTGGTAATGATGATGATGATGATGATTAATAATTGTTAACTCTTTACAGCGAAAATCATTGCATCGCAACTAGCAAATTGTGTATTTTAATTTGATTTGCTAGTTGAGATGTAACAATATTCACTGTAATGTTTCTAAAAATTATTTTACATATATCATAGGTGTTTTCAAATATTTTCCATCTCATATTTTTATACTTTTGGTGACAATGATGCTAACATTGTAACTGATTCTCAATTTTTTTGATAACTTTCCTAGCTGGACCCTTCAATTTATGAAAGCTTGCAGAAAGAAAAAGTAGAAGCTGGTGATGTGATTTACATAGAAGCAAACAGTGGAGCTGTCAAGGTACATAATTATAAAGACCATGTGGAAATGGATTGTGTTGGGCATCTTGGCCTCTGCTGCAAAATGATGATGATGTTCATGATGACAATGAGGATGATTATAATAATGTTGACGTTGATGATTATGATGTTGATGATGATGATGACAGTGATGATTATTATGATGGAATGCTATGCAGGAGATACACTTTGTACTCCATTTGAAAGTTCCTGCAACACCTCCAGTTCAAGGATATGGAAATAGGAAAAATAGTTGAAAGTTATCCCAATGTTGATATTTTTTGTATTTTATGTCTTTTATCCAACAAGACAATGCTGTTTTAACTATATTCAACAAAAAAACAAAAAACAATGGAAATTTTGGGTGGAAATTTAGTCGAAAAATTGTGGAATGAGGTTGTCCTCTTTTTTGAAAAAATCTCGAAAAAACTGGAAAATATTATATGCATTGTGTTCCATTCACACACTTTTGGATTGTTTCCCTAGTTCTTCTGACTGTGAATTGTAGCCAGTTTGTATACAAAAGTTTGTTCCATCTGACAAAGGAAATTTGCAATTGTTCAAACTGTTTGTTTTTGTTAAATGGAAAGTGCCCAAAATAATAATGTCATTGTTGTGTTTCTTTGTTGTCCCTAGCGTCAAGGTCGCTCAGATACGTTCGCCACTGAGTTTGATTTAGAAGCAGAAGAGTATGTACCTCTACCTAAAGGAGATGTTCATAAAAAGAAAGAGATAGTCCAAGATGTGACCCTTCATGATTTGGATATTGCAAATGCTAAACCACAGGTAGTGTACTGCAGTCAATAGTTTAAAGCTTTGTCTGCACTTAGCAATCTGTGGGTTCCCTGTGTTAAAGTAGAAAGAGAGAGACTTGAAAGCATTGAGAAATTTGTTGAGATGAAACAAGCATTGTACCATTTTATCTAAGAAACTAAATAATCAATAAATCATTATAAATATTAGAAGATAATATTTTATCAAATGAATAATAATACAGTTGGCTCTCTCTGAACGACCACTCTCATCTCTATTTCAATTTCCCATTTTGTTTTCCATTATAAACTTTGTCATCAATCTCTCCCGTTAGTGACCGCAACCACCTTTAGGATTCAAGTTTTAGACTTTGTTATTGTTTTTTCTCCCTCATATGCAACCATCCAAAGTCATTAGACTGGTGCCTTGTTGAAAACAAAACCTAAAACATCTTTAGAGATACCGTTGGCAGAAAAACAGATGCCAAACAAAAAGTTAAGATACAGTCATTTTGAAATTTGTTGATAATTTTTGACATAATGCATGGTTTGGGCTTCATGTGATAGGGTTCTCTTAGTTTGGGTTTCCTGTGTTAAGGTTCTTGTGAGCGACCATCTCCCATAATCAACCACTTTGTTCTGGTTTGAGGGTGTTAGCTTACAAGAGAGTCAACTGTATAATAAGTAGAAAATATTTTAAACTAAATTCATGTAGCCTCCATTGTAGACATCTTTTGTGGTTCACTCCCCTCCCACAACAACAGAAGTGCAAACCACTATATTATGCAAGCAATTTGTGATAAATATGTATGCTCAACCGTGGGAAGCTCATTAGCATATTATTTTACTCATTAGCATACTAAAAAAAAAAGAAGTGCAAACCACAAAAGATGTCTCCAGCTGATGCTAAAATGCATGTAAATAGAAATTAGTATTAAAGTATTAAATATAATATTTTGCAACTTATTTCTTATTATTTTACCTCTCTATTGTGTGTTGAAGGGAGGACAAGATATCATGTCAATGATGGGTCAGCTAATGAAACCAAAGAAAACAGAAATTACAGGTATGCACAATGTTTAGATGCACTAGTGGTGTAAGTTAAAACACTTTTTCAAAAAAAGATTGTCAGAATAAGTGGACAAAAGTGACTGGTGACTTGATTGCACACGTGAAAAGAACTGTTGAAACTAGTTCTAAGCTATGATATTTACTGTTATCCTATCCTATCCTATCCTATTCAATCCTTGTAAATATCTTAGTAACGCATTCATGATTTAATGTTTATATAGTTATGGTCAAAACATCTCATCACAAACATATTAAACATATTTAACCCTATCTTATTGTATCCTATCGTATTGTATCTTATCTCTTCTCATCTTGTCTCATCTCTTCTCATCTTGTCTCATCTCTTCTCGTCTTGTCTCATCTCTTCTCATCTTGTCTCATCTATTGTCATCTCATTGTGTCTCATTTCACGTTATCTTATATTTATATTATTCTATCTTTTAATCCAAAATATCATATATTTTTTTACCAGACAAATTAAGGAAAGAAATCAACAAGGTATGTCAGTAATTGTATTACATGATGGTGTACATTACACACAGTAGTTTCACCATTGTCTTCCTTGTCACTTTGCATTCTAAACACAATCCACTTTAACATCAATACTTAGTAATTCTCTACTCTCACAATAGCCATGATGCCTTATGTTTTTTGGGGGGGTACAAATGTAGCTATTGTAATTCAAACCAAACCAATTATTGTAATTCAAATCAAACAAATTTGAATTACAATATTTATTTATTTATTTATTTTTTAATAACTTCCACCAGAACAAAATATGTTTACAGATAATAGAAAAATAAAGTAATCATAATAATAATAATAATAATAATAATAAAGACTATGGTGTGGGACAACACAACAGAGCGAGGCTCCAATTTAAGTGTACCCAATACATTTATAACATTGTACAAAGCAAACACTAAAATAGACTATATAAAATATTGAATAATGTAAATGCTAAAAATATAAAACTAGAGTACAAACACTAAAAGTGTGCAATACTTTGTACTATTTACCACTAAATAGTGTTGATTAAACAATAGAGAACAAAAGAATTTGCATAATTTAGCAGTATTTAGTGGTATTTATGTTGCACACTTTAAGTGTTTGTACTCTATTATTATGATAACTTATTTTGTATATGATGAGTATATATGAAAAATGAGTATATATGAAAAAATGTTTAAAAACTAATAATATATATTCATGACGAGTTCAAAATACATGTGATATCACAGCCAACTTAATTAAAGAAGACAAGCATTAGTAACAGCAGTTATTAGATGAGAGGTTGTTGTAATATCTATCCTTCTAAAACAGAAGGCATTATGGTTATTTGAAAGTAGAGAATAGCCAACTTTGGAGACTACTTTATGGCATTTCTCTCTTCTGGAAATCAATAAGATAAATCTTTGTTCAATTTCTCAATTGTGTATCCTACTAATTTATTGGGGAGATTCGCTTGTTATACCCTCATTTTCTTTTGATCAATAGCCTGCAAAACTGGTGTTCTTGTCGAGTTTGGGGAAAAAGTCGGGGTTTAGGGTTCCTGTGTTGTAATGAGCCAGCAAACACCAGATAGCACAGGAACCCCAATTCTCGATTTTACAAAAACTCCACAAGAAGGCCTGTTCTGCGGTCTACGTCATCAAACGTCAATTTTTTCTACTCAGAATTTTGGCATAAACTAAGTGATGTGTTTTGCATTCTATTACATGTGTAATGTATTTCTATTTTGACCCAAAGGTAGTCAATAAATACATCGATCAAGGAGTAGCAGAACTAGTACCTGGTGTTTTATTTGTAGATGAGGTATGTTGCACCCTATAGTTAAAATAATGGCCTTTCTTCAATGTATTCATAATAAACATAATTTGTTTATCCCCAAGGGTCTTTCAAACATTTAGTATGTTTTTATTTTATTTTATATATTTAAATTAAATATACCTGTTGACCTTGAGCAAACATGAGGAACATGGAGAACTTCGTTAATATTTTGAAGATTTCATACAGATCCACAATAAAAAAAGATTAGTCACATTGCATCACATAAAATTATTTTTGAAAACCCATGGTAACTTACCAGCATGCTTCGCGTTGTTTATTTTGATTTGAGTGTTTTAATTCACAGTTAGTCTTCTTACGAGGATACAAATAAAACAAAACGCTTAACGATTTAGTAAGAGCGTAATTACCAACTCGCGTCGTAAAAGATAGCAAAATGTCTGAATGTGTGGTTTTCATTATACACGAAATTTGGTCTTTCGTGCGGTGTATGCTGGTAAGTGCCGGACCATATAATCGTTTTTTTTTTTTTTAGGTACATATGTTAGACATTGAGTGTTTCACCTATCTTCATCGTGCTCTGGAATCGACTATATCTCCCATTGTCATCTTCGCTACTAACCGTGGTAGTTGTACTATAAGGTAGGTTTTTAATACAAATAGACCATTGATATTCAAGTGGTCTTTCTTTCTTGCCTCGTTACCCTCGGTATTAGCGACTGGATAAAAGAAAGAAAAAAAATCAAGAAAATAAAGGAAAAAACAATCTTGCTGTCTGTCATATGAATGGATAAAACACCTATACATTGTGTCAAGGCTTCTATTCAATAGGTTAGTTGGGAGGTTGCGGGATCCCCCGCAAAAAATATTGAGCACAGCTTTAATCTTGAAAATAAATATCGTGTACAAAAAAAAAAACATAACAAATCTCGTGCAAAGATGACAGAAATATCCTGCATTGCCTCAAGGGCAAAGATAAACATCCTGCACCGAAAAATTGCCCAATCCCCCAATCCTATATCTAATAAGACCTAAGTTTTCACGGTTTACTTCCACAACCTCAGCTTCGACAGCGTGTAATATATTCTTTACAATTTGACTGCATAATGCGGTAATTTAACGAATGTACATAATAAAGCTAATGGAAACGCTTCGAAAGAATATATATACATATAATAATATAAAGAATATATTACACGCTAGCCAGGGGCGGATCTAGGAGGCACCGGACACCCAACAATCCCCCTCCCCTTCCACCTCCCCCTCAGCGCCGCAATTACCCCTAATTTAGGGACCGGATACCCCTAACACCTTAAGAGCCCTACATTTGCTATTGGGACACCCCTTGACAAATTTCCCATGCTAGCGAGCTTGTTCTATTCGAACCGTGAAAAGGTCCGTCCCTTATTTCAATTGATATCTTTTTAGGGGTACTGATGTTATTGCACCTCACGGTATTCCACTTGATTTACTGGATCGTGTACTAATAGTACGTACCCTACCGTACTCGCAAGACGAGATGGTACAGATCATCAAGATACGCGCACAGACCGAAGGTATCCAATTAGATGATGAATCACTGGAACTATTGGGAGAGACTGGCACTAGAACTACACTAAGGTACTACTGCATGCATACTAGCCAGACGGCACAACGTTGTCGCAGCTTTAGCAACAAGCATCAAGCTAAGACCGAAATGAATGCTGGTTTTGTGCTGCTAATGTATTGAAATAAGACCACGTAATCAGTATAACGTTACGTGTCGTGAGACAAGGCACTGCAACGGAATGGAATGGAATTCAATGCAGTACAAAGCGCTACTGTCAACGTAATCAGTATAACATTGCGTATCGTAAGGCAAGGCACTACACTGCAACGGAATGGAATACAATGCAGTACAAAGCGCTACTGACAACGTAATCAGTATAACATTACGTATCGTAAGGCAAGGCACTACACTGCAACGGAATGGAATACAATGAAGTGCGGTGAAATACAATATGTACTTTGTATATATAACGCATTTTTCTCAGCGATTTACAAATCATTTGTCTCTTATCATTTGTTATTGTAATGTTTGTTTACAGATATGCAGTACAGTTATTGACACCATCCAATGTGCTAGCACGAATAAACGGTAAGCTACAAATGTAGACAGACCCTTAAATTCTACTTCTGAAAAGTAACACTGCAAAAAAAAACGATTGGTCACGGGTTTGCTGTGTATGTCCAAAGTAATTATGGCGACCTATTTGAATACCCTTTAGTTTTGACTGACCAACCTACATGTGAAAAAAAAACCTCTATTCTTAGTTTGCAACCATTCCCAGAATTGAACAAAGGTACCACTAGTCACGCGGTGATGGTTCCACCAGCATGGCTGCCGTTTCTTTTGTTCAATTCACTCTCCTAGGAGTGGTTGCAACCCAAGCGTTCTAACGTGAACACGAGGGTAGACAACAATAGGGGTCGTCATATTTCGATTCAGTCTGTATTGACTAATAGCATGTATCGATAGGTAATAGAAGGAAATTTGTAACACCGTAACAAATGTTGAATTAACTTTACTGACGTTTCGAGCTTTAGCCCTTCGTCGGAGTAAAAGAGTTAGACTTATGGCTAAAGCTCGAAACGTCAGTAAAGTTAAGTCAACATTTTTTACCGTGTTACAAATTTCATTCTATTACCTATC
This sequence comes from Metridium senile, assembly GCA_949775045.1. Classification (NCBI taxonomy): domain Eukaryota; kingdom Metazoa; phylum Cnidaria; class Anthozoa; order Actiniaria; family Metridiidae; genus Metridium; species Metridium senile. Next base: position 43,237,541 of record OX459095.1, read on the forward strand.
TTTTACACCTATTTTAAAAAACCTTGTCAGAAGGAGATCTGCAATCTGAGACCGAAATGAGTTGTGGGGTACGGAAGTTTTTTCTCATTGCGTGCACTTTCTGGCTTCGGATATGGCGACGGTAAATATAAATCTGAAGGTGCTAAGCGCAAAAAAAAAAACCAGGGCCAAGCTTGGTTTTTGCAGTACGCAATTTTCCTGAATTCATTTCGGTCTCAGATTGCAGATTCAGTTGCAGATCTCCTTCTGACAACGTTTTTTGAAATAGGTATATATCAAACACCGACGTAGCTTATACTAGTTTACTCGCTAGTTTCCATTGATAGCACGTACCTATCATTTGTTTTAAGGTCGAGAATGTATCACCAAGCAGGACGTCGAGGAGATCAACGACTTGTTTTACGATGCCAAATCCTCGGCCAAGTTACTGGCAGAGAAAGGAGACAAGTATATGCAGTGATGCCGTTCTGTTTTTAAAGTGCCATCTTGCGTTTTTTTCCTTAAGCCTTAAGTGATAGACAACATTACTCAACAAGTTATTGGCAGGGGAAGGCAACAAGTATATGCCGTTCCAATCGTGGTTTTATATAGTGTCTTTCTTGCGTTTTTTTCCTTAAGCCTTAAGTGATAGACAACATTGCTCAACAAGCTATTGGCAGGGGAAGGCAACAAGTATATGCCGTTCCAATCGTGGTTTTATATAGTGTCTTTCTTGCGTTTTTTTCCTTAAGCCTTAAGTGATAGACAACATTGCTCAACAAGCTATTGGCAGGGGAAGGCAACAAGTATATGCCGTTCCGAGCGTGGTTCTATATAGTGTCTTTCTTGCTTTTTTCTGCATCATATGATAGTCTTGTGCAATTTCTTGGTAATTGGTGAACGAATAGACCTCTACCTTCCTTGTTTGTTTACCAATTTCAGATCACGTGATGCTACCCTTGGGAGTTGAAAAAAAGAACAATTCATATAAGCACAATTCTCAAGAGAATGCCACGTGGTCTAAAATGGGCAATTTGGATACGGGGAGGTAAAGGGGTCTATTAAGAGAACAGCTAGTGCTCAACAAGCTACTGGCAGAGGAAGGCAACAATTATTTGCCGTGATGTCGTTCCGCGTGTGGTTTTATATAGTCATCATCTTTTTCCTTAAGCCTCTTTTCACCCTCACCCTCAGTTTACTTATACCTGGTTGTCTTATTTATTGATAAGCGAGTTGCAACTCAGACGCACAGCAGAGATGACAAACAAGGCGTCTTTCATAATACGTCACATGCAAATGTTAAAAACAGATCGCAGCATCTGAAATTCTTGTGCTGGATGTGTTGGATCTCGGTGGATTATACAAGTTTTATTTCATTTTCCTTAATAATAGCAACCTCGTTCCCAGGGCCCTCTCCCTTCGCTTTTGGGTGGGGCGAGAAATTTAATAGATACAGGGGAGTGTCCCAAGGCTGCACAACCGAACAATGTCGGTGAAATAACAAACGCACATAAACACCGATTTTTTTAGATACAGTTTAATGGTATTTTCTTGTTATCTATAAACTTAGAAGGAGTTGTATGTTTGTATTTCGCAAAATGTTTTTCTTAAGTTAACTGCACTGCACATGTACTTTTATTATCCAATGAATGCTAACATTTAAAAATACAATCTTTGTGTCTCATACTTATTTAATATCCGGTACATAATAAAAATGAGTTTGTCAATGTCGATATTAAGCTCCATACTCCAAAACAATCTAATATACTCGAATTAAGTACATCTATTTCAAAAATCGTCGCAATCAAAGCTACAGTCCACACTCTGAAACCTGCAAAGGATGTCGGTATTTTCTTCTCTTCTCGATTTATTCATAGTATATTTTTGCTTGTGCGTGTTTGTGTTATATGACCAGCAACTAGCTGTTGCAATAGTAGATGATGGAACAAATATTTATTGAAAAAACGAGTAACAAACCAACAATATATATATTCATGTTACCGACATTCTTTGCATCCTTCAGAGTGTACCTTCGGCTGCGACAACCATTATTAAAATAGGTGTATAATCAAGGCCGATACAAAACACCCCGCCATCTAAAAACCGACTTAGGATACCCTGGGTCAACACGACTAGCATTACAATTAAACCGGTAATACAGGTTTCCCTTAAAGAAGTAAGTTTGACCATTGCTCCATAAGAACACTGAGTCAATATTGTCAGGAACACCTCTCCAAAAGCTTGCAATGGCTCTTGGGTACCCACCATCCACTTGGGTCGTAGTGTCGTTAAAGCGATAGTAGTGCGATCCCTTGAAGAAGTATGTAATTCCATTTACGTATCTGGAAAACAAGTTATCTGATATAAGTATTTGTAAACATGTTGGATTCCAGTACTTGTCCCACATATAAAATACAACCAATCAGAATGCTTGAAAGCCGGTGTATATTCGGCGGTATTCAACTGCTTCTTCCCATGAGGCGTTGCGTGTTGTATATTCTATATGATATGTGATAAAAATGTTTTCTCGTGACATACCGTGAATATACCACTCGCCACTTGTATTTTCTTTGCATACACACTCGCCTAAAGGCTCGTGACCTGTGTATACTAGCAAATACAAGTGACTCGTGGGATATTCCACGGTATGCCACCTCTGGCGGTACATCCCCCCTTCTCGGGGCAGTAGCGTAATTCTGTAACCATCGTACCTGAATGCTGCATTAACATCGACAGGAACACCCTTCCAGAACTCTCCAATAGCCTTGGGGTCTCCTAGTGTACCAGATGTATTAAATCTATAGAAATGGTTTCCTTTAAATATATAAAGATTACCATTCCATGTTAGAACAGTGTTTATTCCTTGCCATGATTGCGTGACTTGTTTTGGATACTGGAAATCCACGTGGAATAGATTATCGTTGTAACGCCAGTACTGGTTGTCACGCATAAAATATGTGTTGCCATCGAAGTGTCTGCAATTTCCAAGCATAAACGTACATAAAATCATTGGATAATTTAAAGAATCAACAAACTGAGAAATGCCAAGATGCAATGTCATTTAGATGTCAATATCGTGTTTTTTAAAAGTCAAGTTTCGGGTGTACGCTACTTTTTCGTTAATTTTCTAATGTTCATTTATTCATTTCCAGTTTTTCGATGCTCTGTGCACTGAAGACTTATTGTATTTCAGTTTTGTTCATATAGTTAACTTGTTCTTTTTTAAATTGTTTTGTTGTGTGTTTGTCAAAATCGCTAAAGCCTGTAGGTTCACACGGCGTCATAATCATAATCATAACCACGTTTACGACTAAGATTGTACGGTTCACAGGTGCGACATAACATCATAATCATAGTTATAATCATAAGAAAATGGAAACTTCTACATTTCTTATTGACTGTACTTACGATTATGACTATGATTATGACGCCGTGTGAACCAGGCTTAAGAGTTTATTTGTGTATAATATATATACACCTATTTCAAAAATGGTTGTCGCAATCAAAGCAACAATCCACACTCTGAAGCCTGCAAAGGATGTCGGTATTACTTCTCTTGTTATTGATTTATTCATAGCATATTTTGGTTGTAGGTGTTGCGTTATATAAACATCAATTTGCTGTAGTGGTGGATGATGAAACACATTTCTTTAAAAACCGTGAAATAAATAGCAAATTATGTTCATATTACCGACATCCTTTGCAAGCTTCAGAGTGTGGACTGTAGCTTCAGGTGCGACAACGATTTTGAAATAGGTGTATATAATATGTTAATAAGTATGGTATTTTACCTGAATACGCTATAACCGGAGAGCTGTATTTTATCATTCCACCATTTGCGTACTGGTTTGGGATACCCCTTTGATACACCAATATATCCCTCGCCGTGTAAAAACAACCAGTACTGCGCGTCTTTGAAGAAATATACTCCCCCATTGTACCATGGGATAGCAGCCTCTATGTCGTTAGGTATCCCCGTCCAGTAATCCGTAATATTCCTTGGGTAGCCCAAATCGACATTCATTGTTCTTGGATTGAAACGGTAGTATTGGGATCCTTTGAAGAAATAAGTGTAGGAGTTGGCAGAGCTGAAAGGAGACAATGGAAAAGCTGTTATTATACAGTTACGTGCTAATGATTATGAGTTTACACGTATACAGTAATAATATATGTTAGGTAACGGAATGAAATTTGTAACACCGTTAAAAAATGATAACTTAACTTTACTGACGTTTCGAGCTTTAGTCCTTCGTCGGATTAAATGTACAGTACAGTAATATGCTGGTTTGTTTGTTTGTTTTGTACTGGTTGCTTATGTTTGTTTTTTTATTAGTTGTTATCCAAGCCCTTGAATTGATGTTGGTAATATTTCATATGAAAATATTTATGACAATAAACCTTTATTTACCTAATGACGTCATCGATGTCAGACGGAATTCCTCGCCAATAGTCACTAATAAGTCGAGGAAAGCCTGGGTCTACCCTGTTTGTAATATCATTATATCGGTAATAGTATTTTCCTTTAAAGAAATATGTGATTCCATTGGCGTATCTGAATGCCCCATCAATGTTATCTGGTACCCCTTCCCAATTGGTTGAAATTGGTCGTGGGTAGTCTGGGTCAAGTCCTGTTTTATATTCGTTATATCGGTAGTAGTTGTATCCTGAGAATATGTAGATATGGCCGTCGGACCATCGGAACACGGCATCAAATGTACACGGATCTGGAAAAAACAAGATTATATTTGACATGGCAATTCCCCTTCACAGTTTCCTGCGCCATCTTCAAAGGTAGCCGGGCCTTTGCTTCGAAGCGAGACAAACGTTGAGCTTGCAATGAGATCATTGCTAGTCTCCCTCGCATCCGTTCTTAGTTGTTGAGGGAACGTTGCGTGACGACACTAAGAAGGCTGCGAGGGAAACTAGCAATGACAGAGACATGTTAACACCTCGCGGGACAATTACAGCGGTTTTCGTATGACCGTGAAACGGACGTGCAGTGCCGTGACTGCATCACTGCCGTGGTTTCTATAAAAACGTTCGAATTTTGTGCCGTAACCGTGCCGTGTGGTGACCGTACCTTTTTCACAGTCATACGAAAACCGCTCTATTGATCAACGGTCGTCTCGCTTTAATGCAAAGGCCCAGCTACCTTTCAAGATGGCGCAGGGGACTATGATCGATGGGGAGTATTGTCAATCAATCGCACGTCCAATAATTCATCGATATTAGTTTTATGGTCCAATTTCGAACTAGAGGATAATCATTGGAAATACTTTTGTTAATTACTTATAACAGACCAGTCTCGTGTTATCTAACACCGCTGTACCATTTGACAAAAGGCGCATTTGCACAGGGATAGCCTCAATTCAGAGTAAAATCAAAAGTATGTTCTATTGTTAGGCGGTAACATTTTTTGTCTTGCTTTGCTTGCAATTTGTGAATATTTTGACAACAAATCGAGGTTTAACCTGTGCAAATGCGCCTTTTGTAAAAAATTGAAAATATTACAGAGACGTCGTCACCTTAACGACTTACATTTGACTGTTCTCATCAGCGTTGGACGATACTTTTCCATGGCCCATTTCATTCGCTTTATTTGACCAGGTGTAAACTCATACATACATGCATCATCGGTATCTGGTGATAAAAGGAATTTAAGTCAATGCCAAGAAATACGTTAGTTTAAAGTTAGCATACTTAGCAAAAGTCAGTAGGTGGGTTCAACTCTCTTCTTGGAGGTATAAGATATAAATCCTTAAGGTATAAAATGGGAGCTGGGATTGGCCTTATTTTTGACTGGGAAAATGGAATTGGATGCATGCACTGGGACTGGGATTTACAAATAAAAGAACAATAGAAAATGGGATTGGGATTTGTGATGAGATGAGATTATGTGATTTTTGGCTGGGATTTGGTCCAAATATAAACTGGGAAATGGGATTCGGACCCCCCTATTAACTCGGGCTTTTTGTGATTTACAGAGAATGCCAGTTTGATATTGCTTTTAACTCGGGCTTTTTGTGAATTACAGGGGATGTTTGATATATATATTCCTATGAGCTCAGGCGTTTTTGTGATTTACAGGGATTTTTGATTTCTCCAAAAATACTTGATACAGCTGAATGTATGTTTTTACTCAATGACTTACATCCCATGTAGTTATGTATAGGATCCTTGCCGGGCTGGTCCTGACATGTGTCTGTTTTATCCGATGGACAACCATATGATGGTTTGTTTCTAGGTGTATCATCAACTTTATCGTCTGCACCATTGCATTCGCCCTGAAAAAAATATAATAAAGGCTAATAAAAAAATGTAAAAATGTAATAAACTAGACCCTGGCATCCAGCAACGTAAACTGGGCCAACCTCGTTCCCAGGGCCCTCTCCCTTCGCTTTTGGGTGGGGCCACACCCAAAAGCGAAGGGAGAGGGCCCTGGGAACGAGGTTGAAACTACCTTTGGCTGCGCGACATTTGTTTCTATGTACCGGGGTTCCTGTGTTGCCAAATGTTGAAAACTAAGTCTTGGAAACATTATCATCGGAAACATTATTAGTTGTTCTTGAGAAATAAACGTAAAATAAAAAAAGAAAGTTACTGAGGCAATTTGTTTGGTTTTTGTTTGGCTTAAACCTGCGTGACATTTGTTTTTATGTATAATGATCCCTGTGTTAACATTTGATCTGAACTTTTTACAGTCTGCTCTATCCATTCCTTCCAGACGTGTGATATCCAGGATTTACCTCAAAAACGTGGAAAAGGCCAAAGTAATGCCCAACCTAGAATGAAAAAGACAATTAAAATGTTTGAATTTTGATATGAAGCAACACCCAACTCAGGTACACATCCAATTAAAATAATGGGCCGGGAGTTTGTTAGGCAGTTGCCCGGTTCCCTATAGTTTTACAATCATCATTTAGAGCTTTAATTTTAAAGCTAATTAGCAACAACGTATATACATCTGATGGCATCTATAGTCATGTACTTTAACTGCTTTATCAAGAACGTTATCAAACTTCAATTGTTTTTGTCAAATCAATATTGGTTGGCCTTCGCCATGCATGGGCGGATCCAGAAATTTGTCAAAGGGGTATCCCAATTGCAAATGAAGGGCTCTTAAGGTTTTAGGGGGTGTCCGGTCCCTAAATGTCTTAAAAAAATGGGGTAATTGCGGGTTTCAGGTGCCACTATGGACCCCCCTAGATCCGCCCCTCTTCACAATATAGTACTCTTGTTTTTCAACATTACTAAGATGGAAATGAAGATCTCTTATTATCGATGCGTGCAAACAAGATATTCTTTTGTTATAAGAATCATACAAGTGAGGCTATCCAGTCAATACAATGCTTGTTGTTTCACTTGCATGCATCCGTATTAACAGCTATTGTAATCGTATAAAATTGATGCAAAGTTATCCTTCCCGAAATCTTCGATCCCAAGGGTTGTAGGGTTTAAGGAGCAAAGATGGCACAGTTGGTTAGTGCGCGGCATTCGATTCTGTGCAAGAGGTCCCGAGTTCGATTCCCAGTGATCTCGCATCCTTGTTTCGACTTCTCTTCTTTCCGTGTAGCTTTAAGTAGCTTTAAATACCCGTAAAACGGAGCACTGATGGAGAGAGAGGAGTAAAATGAGCGCACCGTCTGCCTCAAGTTTATCAGTCTATGACTGTCACGAGTTATACCGACGTTAAATAAGGTTACTTTAGTTTTACTTTAGGCCGTTCAAAGTAAACATCCCGTACCTCATGTACAGCGTTCTTCCCTTCATTAATAGGCGCCAAGCCACCACCCGGTAAGGTTCCCGTATGTATCAAAACACCATGGTAACCACTTTCCTCGCTAAACCACCATGGCATTGTAGCCGAGCCTAATGTAGTAAACCCACTCGAGAACAAGCATGTGTACAGATTAAGGGTCGTGGATGGTGACACGGCTAACTTGGACATGTATGTAGATGATTTAGCTATACAGGCTTTGGTCCAGTCGTTGTTTATTATGTAATGGGTAGATGTCTGGAAAAGAAAAGATTATTATAGAAAACACACGGCTAACTTCGACATGTATGCAGACGATTTAGCTATACAGCCCTTGGTCCAGTCGTTGTTTATTATGTAATGGGTAGATGTCTGGAAAAGAAAAGATTATTATAGAAAACACAAGGCTAACTTCGACATGTATGTAGACGATTTAGCTATACAGGCCTTGGCCCCGTCATTGTTTATTATGTAATGGGTATAGATGTCTGGAAAAGAAAAGATTATTATCGAAAACACAAGGCTAACTTCGACATGTATGCAGATGATTTATCTATACAGCCCTTGGTCCAGTCGTTGTTTATTATGTAATGGGTAGATGTCTGGAAAAGAAAATATTATTATCGAAAACACAAGGCTAACTTCGACATGTATGTAGACGATTTAGCTATACAGCCCTATAAGTCCACTCATCGGTAGATGGTAGGTGCCTGGAAAAGGTATTAAAAAACCCCTTAGAAATGAACACTATCTAATGACAGCTGATTGAGAAGGAGGAGGAAGAGGAGAAGGAGGAGGAGGAGGAGGAGGAGAAGTAAGTTGCTAAGTGCTTTTTTATGGGTTAATTGAGGGAGAACGGACGGAATAAGGAATAAGACATTAACGAACTAACAAGGAAAGCCAAATTTGATTTGGCTAGAACCCAGGTCCACGGCGCTACCAAATTTTAACCTCCTTTTACACCGTAATATATAATCACTTACCACTTTAAAGAATAAACTAGTACTCCTGAACGCATCTACAGAAACAAGGAACATATATACACAATTACTTCTATTTCGTGTAAATTTGAATGTAATTCTCTCTAGCCTGCGGCTCTCCTCTTCGTCTTTTCCCTCTCCCTCCCCCTTCCTCTAGAATGAGCCGCTACGCAGGCTAAATTTTCTTCTGAATTTATAACCCTGCACTTTTGCTTTGATGCCGATCGATACTGATATCCGTAAGATATCAGCTGTTGTACTACCTAACTTATGGTTTTATCAAAACTGAAATTAACCTTGATTTTATCAAGTAACTATTATTCACTATCAAAGCAAGTAAAATTCTAAGTTTGTTTGTAGTAACAATTTTGATTTGTCTTCACTGGTTGTGTTCTAATATCAGTTATATTTTTTCTAGTGCTCACCATTTAATACATTGATTTGTTTATCTAGGATTTCCATGGTTACATTGCCAGTGCCATCAGATGAATGCAAGATGTGCCATGACACAGGGATAAAATAGTCTTCACGACATTGCATTTTACTATCAAACAGTGCAGTAAAGGCATTCTTGTCTTGATGGGTTTTCAGCCTCGACATCAAGCGCGCGTCTATTGAGGACTGGAACTGAAAACCCGAGGAAGGCGAGCGAGGCATCTTGGGATTGATCTTCATAGAGTCTTTGACATCACATCTTGGAGTGAATTTGCCTTCTGCCACAATGGTTACCACAACAAACCTACGATTATTCAAGAATAAAGCCACATATATAATATAAACAAAAATACCCAAAGAACTTTTTTGGATTAATTTTTGCGTATAGGTCGTGCTGTTGAATTTACCCTACTTTTTGTATAGGATTTTTATTGTCGGACACAATATTGATATTGCTCCGTATCATTAAAATTATCTTTAATTTTATAACATTTTCACAGTCAATAGGTGATATAATAAGCAAATTGTAGTATACGAGTTTTAGGGTGCAGCGTTAAAAGATGGCCAATAATTTACCAAATTAGCGGCGTTTAGGCCAAAAATCAAGAAATATATATACGAAATCTACAGAAACGAAGTATACAACGATTGATAGGACCTATAGGCCTACCAAACTTGCAAATATAAGGGACGTCTATTTTTTAACTCATGTTGCCGCGATATGTTCGATTTTTGCTGACATCCACTCGGCTTTAGTGCTTATAAAGAAACCCAGAAAAATTATTCGGAGCCAGTTCACGACGAAAGTAGGCGACTCCTAGATTGTTATAGGCAGGCATTCTACCGATTCATGAGCTATCGACAACTTATGGTAAATGTTTTCTTTAATATAAATGTTATAACAAAATCTACCAACATAACTCTCTAAATACCTACCAGATCCATAAAGTTATTGATATATATTCCATCCCTTGAAGCTTCTTTTTGAAATCTAGAAAATGTTTCATTAATCGCTCCCTCGTAGTTCGCCAGAAGATCTATATCTTATATAAATATTCTTGGCCAAGCTGTTTTACTTTAAATCTCTGTTTACCTTTACTTTCTGCTGATTAAATGGTTTGAAAAAGATGCTGGAGGGACCAACACAAAAACCGACCTTCAGTAGACGTACTCTAGAATATTTTATGAGTCGTTGTAGTAGAAGTACACTGCTGCAGATTAACTAAGTAGTGGTGTGTACACCAAACATGCATCTCTAGCTCTGGTGGAATGTTTTTTTATTTACCTCGTTGTAGACACAATACCATGTTTGATAGAGCTGTCACCATAGTGCAAATAAGAATACAAGACGACAATTTAGCACGGACCATTATTTATTTGAGGGAGGAGGGGGAGGTGTATTTTGAATTGGGCAAAATAAGATAAAAAAAATTCGAGCACAGCAAGTTGTAAAAAATATCGTGCACAACAAAAAATCCTCAAAAAATATCGCGAAAAGCGGAAAAAATTTCCTGCACATCCTCGAGGGCAAAAAAATAACTTGCACAAAAAATAAATTGCCCCATCCCTCAAATATCTACTAGTCCGTCTGATTTGATGGGAAAAATCGAGCAAGGCTTTTATTATCGTCCACAAAATACCCAACAATCAAAGACTGTACAGTCTGACACGATTGACCGAGCATAGTTGTAATTACGGTGGCCGAGAAGGTTCACCAAAAGTGAAAATGCAAAACTCGCTTTTAGGCAAAATTCAAAATGTCAAACGGCAAAAAGTCAAACTCAGGTTCAAAACTTGCAGGCGTTCCTTATGGTGTATAGACTGAAAATGGACAGGAACCAACAAACGGGACCACTTATATGTTACGTAAAACATTAGAAAAATAAATGCCAATGGTATAGCTTATATACTTTACACTAGGGGCGCGTTCTTTCTATGCTGCTGCCCCCACACTGTGGAACAGCCTTCCTGTACAAATTCGGGAAATAAAATCACTTAGCATTTTTAAGAAACAGCTTAAGACACATCTTTTTAATATAGCTTATAACAAGTAGTTTTTAGTGAATTTAACTTAGTTATTTTTATTTAGAATATTTCCATTTAGAATATTTCCACTTAGTATTTCGTTTTTTAGTATTGGATTTTTATAGATTAATATTTATAGTAATTATTCATATGTTATATATTTATATTTTATTGACTTATTCATGTAAAGCGCTCTTGATCATTTTAATGTTAAAAAGCGCTATATTAAGTAAATAAATTATTATTATTAAATTATTATTATACTTCATTTTTTTAGAGTTGATTTAGCGAAATTCTGAGAATAACTATATATGAACATGAGAAAGAACAATAAAGAGAGGAGAAAAATCGTTTACTAATAAATGCGTGTATGTTAATCATTAACATCACTGTGTTATCAATCCCTTTGCTTCCCTGAGTTTACCGAAAAACCTTCAGGATTTTCTTTTTTTTTAAATATAGTGTTTGAACAGGACAATTAAGTTACTATTACCTATTATCTATTAAATTATCATTTTTAAATTATTTGAAACTGAGTTTGACTTTTCGTCGTTTTTGCATTTTCACTTTTCGCCGTTTTTGCATTTTCACTTTTCGTCGTATTTTCATTTTCACTTTTCGTCGTTTTTGCATTTTCACTTTGAGGCAAAAAGTCAAACGACAAAAAATCAAACTCAGATTCAAAGGTGTTGCTTGCCGCCCTCACAGAGAAAAGACTAGTAACTAGTAAACAGAGTTAATCATTAAAATTCCACCACTTCGTCCTCCGTCTTCGTCCACGTGCTGTTAATCTGTATCATAAACAAATATGGCGTCCAGTTATAGAGGGAGCTGGTTATGAAACTCGATCGACAAATTAAAACTTCATATATGCTGACAAAGATATCAACACTCTTTTGTCTTATATTCATTTTCTTTTTCAGGCTTGACGGACTTGGCTGACCGAAGCGTGCTTATTCATTAGCTGATGTGAGACTTGTTTTGTTTAGTGCACGTGTCTAGTCACTCAATTTAATTTAAAGTAATCGGGAAAACGATAAAAAACTGACTTTCAAACTGACTACGGAATCCCTCATCTTTGGAAAAGTGAACAAAAAGATAGAACAATGAGTTCCATAACCATCTCATTCTATTAACTTTGTCTTGACATGACAGAGTAAAAGACCAAATACATTCAAACTACGCAGCTAGATCCATACAACAAGAAAGAAACGAAATTCAAGATTGTTTTAAATGGTTTATTGGCGACTAACAATTCTAATATTAACATTGTGTACACTAAGGTTTTAACCGTATTTTAAAAGGCATTCAAGCAATAAAATCAAACAAATGCACTTCTACAAAAATGACACCTAACCAAAAGCTCATAAACACAATTTTGTTGTCTTTTCATACTTATAGCTTAGCTGCTCCACCCAATTCTCATGCATGTGAGAGGTTAGAGTTTCAGGTGTAATCGTCGTATCTCTTAGGGGTCAAAATCAGCAACATGCTATCCTTTATAATAATTAGGATATACATTTATGATTGAAGACTTGACAACTTACCAGTTGACATAATTTCTGAGATCTTATACGATTCTATACTAATTAATTCCTAATTACTTGTATATCTGTATGAACATTACCTATATTATTTAAATTAAATATCCATTTATATCTTAATTTATATTTTATCAACTTGTATTTTTTAGATCAATTTGTAAGGGCATCGACAATCATGTACTAGAAATAAATCATTGTTATTATGGCATAGCCGCACTTTTGTGGTTGTTTCTTTCTAATTTTATGTGCCTATAAACCTATAAATATCGTCCGTACCACGCACTTAAAAGACTTCCGACTGCCTGATACCTGATACTTTTACCCCTAAGTTTCACAACCCTCTCCCCCTGTTAATGAATGTCGATAAACCTCGTTAAAGTCGATTCTACATTATCCAGTTAGGGCAGAGATTGCATGTCTTCTCGCAGTTCATCTTCATCCATGGTCGGTAATTACTACCAGAGGCGCAAAAGCCTTTATTCTTCAAACCTTGACAGCGCTTGTGTTTGTCTCCACAAGCTAAAAAACAAATAGTTTAATTAAAAAACAAATGCTTTAATTACTGTTATTCATCTAGAGTGGATTGTTGTTTATATTACGTACTTGTATCTTAAATATACCCTTTGTCACCCGTAAAATGAAAAGCCAACAAGCTAGTAGCGAAGGGGACTATGGGTAACCTTTGTAAAATTTAAATGTGTAAGAATTCATGATTTTTTTTTTATTACTATTCATCCACAAACTTTATTTTAAATAACTGTTTCATTCATTTGAATATCTGTCAAAAATATAGGTACTTATCTAGGAGGGGGGATCTCTGAAATTATCCGTAGGTAGGAGGGGTGATCACTGCAATGTATATACTGATGAAGGGGGGATCTGCTAAATTTCACTGTGTCCGAACTAAAATCCTCCGCCTCCTTCCCTCCGACCCCCAGGCGATAAATAATGACCGGTCCCTTATTAGACAACAAGAAAGGCGTAGGTACATCTAAGAACGGATCCATTAGTCTTTGCGCCACTAGCTTGCAGGCTTTTCACAGGGGCCGGTTGTTCAAAGCTAGATTAACGCTAATCCTAGGTTAACTCTAAAGAAAACCTATGGAGTTAACCTAGGATTAACACTAAACTGGCTTTGAGCAACTGGGCCCAGGTTACAAACATTTGTCGGAGAAGGTAGTAACCAAAATTAATTTATAATCAAATATTGTTCTATATTCATTCATTCATTTATCCATTCGTTAATTCATTAGTCCATCGTATTCATACATATTCCTCTATATATTCACTTGCATCCTTTAAACCTTTGATATATTTGAAAGGCGAAAATATTAATACTTACTTCTACAAACGCAGCTCCTTCAAGTGTACACTTGGACATCATATACTGGCTATAGACACGACTTTCACAAAAACCCTTGGAAACGAATATAGGGCATTCTGCTAGCTTTTTTGCACTGGCAGTATCACGATAGAGGTACGTTTCTACAGACTGAGCATAAAAAATAAATACTTTAATAGAACGTTAATAGTTTAATCATATAGGTAGTTTTGTTGGAGTTGGAGTGAGAGACATTATATACTATCAAAGTGTCGTAGTAGACCATTGATTCTAAGCGCGGGAGAGCTAGGGGAAAGGTGTTCTTCTAATAAGTTAAACTGCGTGAATTATTTCTCGATGAACCATGCATTGGCTCTTAAAGAGAACACAGAGGAATGAAAAGTTTAAATAAAAACAAATGATAAATGATAAAGAAGGGAATTTTTTCTGAACAAAACTATTTCCCCCGGAATCTGTAAATTCTTCTTTTGGCTTGAATCTCGTGCAGTTTATTTATTCGGTTATGTTTGGAAACACGCGGGTAACAACATATGAAGGCAACCACACTTACCAGATGTCCCAGGGCAGTACATACGCTTTGCCTGCTCAATGTCATTCGCACTCAAAGCTTTTGCATTTCCAAGATTTGTACTACCGTCAAGCTTAGTAATGGTATTTAGGTGAGGCCCTTTAGCAAAATCAGCATGCCCATAGTGCATTAGACTGTTATAATCATAAGGCAAACCACGGCTGTCAATGCCTTTGATAATCTTGAACGCAGACACGAAATCTATATAAAAAGACACAAGTTTAATTTACAGAAACAAGTGTAGCTTGGTTAGTACGCGGCGGTTGGAACGAGAGGTGTTCGATCCCCAGTGGCCTTGCAATTGTTTTGTCTCCTTTCCATTCTGTGTAGCGAGTATATGTATGCATCATATCCTGACTTTCTCCTTTACAAGTAACACGCAACAAGTAATATATGCGGCAACATGTACTAATTGAAATACTAGATATAAAGCATATATAGATACTATATACTTGATGTAATATAGATCAAAAGCGAGTGTGAGTGTTTGATCAGGGCTCAAAACACCGAGAAACAGATGAAAGCGCAAGTGTGCTTTCATCCATTTCGAGGTGTTTTGAGCCCCTGTTCAAACACGAAGCACGAGTTTTTGATCTGACTTCTCAGTCGCACTATAATTCATTTGTTTCTTTAATGTCCTGAGGCTAAAACATAAAAAATTCATACATGCAGTGTCTTGATCAGTGACCTATGCACGTGACTGAAATGCAAAATTGTTTTTGGTCCCTGAGATAATGAATTATTAATGAGTTTGAGAAAGCTTCTTCTCACTTGGTTTGATGTTCTGCCACAAAATTCTAACGTAACGGTCACGGTCTGGCCGTGATTGTTCATGGAAAAAACCAAGAGCGTGACCTGTAACGGCAAAAAACACATGTCACGCATTATGGCATTATGATGGGTTGTAACACACTCTTTATTAATATACAAAAGTGTATTTAATAGAATATTATAGTATAGCTATTTCAAAAATCGTTGTCGCATCCGAAGCGACACTCAAAGGCCTGCAATACATGTCGGTAATATCAACATAATTTGAGTGATTTATTACAGTTTTTTTCTGAATAAATATTTGTTTCGTCATCTACAACTGCAACAACTTGTTATGTATAACCAAAATATGCTATGAATAAATTGATAACAGGGATAGAAATACCGACATCCTTTGCAGACTTCAGAGTGGGGACTGTAGTTTTGCAATTGATTGCACAATCGATTTTTAAAATAGCAGTATAATAGTGTTTCACATAGTATTATAATATTTAATGTTGTAAATGTTGTTAACGTTGCAGCTGTAGCACCGCCGCCCAAGCTGCATTCTCGAAAAACAACCGCCAAATACATTTCTTGTAAAATTGTGGCTCAAACCAGAAACACACAAAAAATAATTTTGCCATGATGAAATCTGCAGATCAAGAGGATACTTGAAATTATAGAAAATCGCTCAGAATTCCTCGATTTTTGGTGAAAATTGAATGACTTACACCGAAATGAAATCAATACACACAGATGTGGGGCAATCTTTAGTTTGATATGGTCCATTTGCACGGTATCGATAGGCCCGCTATTTATATGCCTCGGAATAATGAATTATAAAACGTCCCGTTTAGGAGAGAATTTCTGTTGTAGGTATTGATGTTTAATATAGACTATTATTAATTTAAGAAACTGTACTTAGCAAATCAGAAAAAAAGCACTGCAATATGCGTTTACAGCGTCACAATTCCATTCGGTCTTCTTGTTCTCTTATTTTGTGGTAGATCGCTAATCACAGTTTACTTCGTAGGCCTTTGTTGATTATGATATTGGTTACAATTTATACACACTTATTTGAAAACAGCAACTTTGTCCTGGCTTTACTAACAAACATCAAGCCAAGACCGAAATGAATGCTGGTTAATTTTTGCTGGTAATATATTGACTTGTTATCAACAGCATTAGCTGTAATATGATGAACGTTTGATTGTAATACAATAAAAAGTGAAAATGTTCACATTTTGTTGGTAGTTCAGTTAGAAGGCAATTCTCATTTCAATATATTACTAGCACAAAACCTGCATTTTGGTCTTGGCTTGGCGACAGTTGTTTTTTGAAGTAAGTATCAAACGCTTTCGTTATTTATATATCCTGCTATAGTGTGGAATGCGCACAGTGCAGTGTCATCTACCAATAAAAACTCACCTATTTCGTGTGCAAGAACACCCAATGATTCACATTCTTTCCCAATAGAAAGCTTCTGTGCACCACCAATACGGCCGACATAAGAAAAGCAACTAATGGAAGTTGATTAGTCTTAATCTATATGGCTGATGGTAATCTATTTTCGTAGTTAATATATGCATATTAGGGCGAAACTGAAGGTCTAGCCTACTTGAGGTCTACTTTATTATATGTATGCAGTCTATTTAAATCAACTGGAGGTCTAGCCTATTTGAGATCTACTAAACTATATGTATGCAGTCTATTTAAATCAACTGGAGGTCTAGCCTGTTTGAGTTCTACTTAATTATATGTATGTAGTCTGTTTAAACCTACTGAAGGTCTAGCCTCCACAGTTCACTGGGCAATCTGGCTTTTGTATCAAGGGGAGACCAACGGTGAACTATTAGATAACTATTTGAACATCTTGGACAATCATTGCAAGCTCAACGTCCTGCTCGCTTCGATACAAAGGTGCGGCGATGAGCTTCCTTTCAAAAAGGCGCGGAAAACTGTGTAAATTACTTTGAAAATAGGTATATGAATGTTGCCCGAGGGGGGATGGGAGGGGGTATTTTTCCAAGTAATAGGGGTGATCGGCGCTCTTTTAGGGTTGTGAATATTCCCTGTATGTACCGTTTAAAGTCTTTTAAGGTTCTTGCTCGAACGTCAGTTACTTAACAACATTTCGTGTCTGTAAGGGTCATTTTTACTCTGCTTTGTTGCTAAAAGTAAGCTTAGTTGCCAAGAACATCGCCGTGTCGAACCTTTTAGGGTTTGGCATCAACAAGGCTTTAACAGTTCTTTTAGTATTTGCAAAGACCGATCTCCAAACCACTTGGACAAAGGAAGTATCCCCCCCCCCCCCCCCCCTCGGGATTTGTGATTTTTTTAAAGATGCATTACTTACCCGTTCCCTTGGACGAAACGGATGTAATCTCTCTGATTGGTTCTGTGAACAAACTTGATGCATGGGACGTTCCTTGTCCAGTGGTTCATTGCATTGTAAATGTTCTGTCTTTGGTTAACTTTGCAAATATAAGAACATGTTTATAATTAGTCACAAGAATACTTTATTGGCTCGGGGAATTCCCATATCATACAGTAGTAATACTCCAGTTTCTTTTTACCTATAGTACCGTTGTACTTTATTGGCTCGGGGAATTCCCATATCATACAGTAGTAATACTCCAGTTTCTTTTTACCTATAGTACCGCTGTACTTTATTGGCTCGGGGAATTCCCATATCATACAGTGGTAATACTCCAGTTTCTTTTTACCTATAGCACCGCTGTACTTTATTGGCTCGGGGAATTCCCATATCATACAGTGGTAATACTCCAGTTTCTTTTTACCTATAGCACCGCTGTACTTTTTGAGAAAAGGCGCATTTGCAAAGGCTAAGCCTCAATTTAAATTGTTGTTGAAATATTCTCAACTTGCAAACAAAGCTCGTAAAAATGCTATCGAATATGTACACGAAAACAATTTGTTCCTCCGTTCGACCAGTTGTTGAATGGCAATGTTTAAACGCTTTTAAACTATTTCAACATCAATTCAACATTGATTCAATACGTTTTAACAATGCCGAAAGAGTTTAAAAGCGTTTAAACATTGCCATTCAACAGAATCGAACGGATGTTGAAGCAAATGTTGAAACCGTTTGCCCGGGCCTTTACCCTTAGCTAAAAAATATGGCAAGAAATTGTTGAAACTTTTATACGTACACCAAGTCACTAAGAGATACAACAAGCATACACGATATTTTCCCGGCCTCCTTCACGGTGGAATGACGCTTAGAAGTACACCACATGCTTATGTGTTAAGGAAAGTATTATCAAAGTAACACAGAGAATTTATTCAGGACCTGACAAAATAGATTGTTTAAGTCTATAAAACTTACTGCTACTCGCTGTGATCACAAACGGGACTTGACGGACACCTCCCACGACCGGCCATTTCATCCTAGGATGGGCAGCTGCACCCCTTTTTTCGGGTCCACGTGATCGACGCTCTTTACCTCGTCGGGGCAGAGAAATCTCGTCGGCATTCTCAGTGCTTTTCAGTGCGTCTTCCATTTCTCTAGGCCAGAGAATGTCTCCTTGGAACAGATCTTTCGACACTAAAAAATGACGAATTTAACCAAATATTCATGCATGAATACTTATGTATTTATGTATGTATGCCTCACATTTGTGTGCTTTGTTCTTACCATTTTGTTTAGTGTTCACTTCCATAATAACATCAACAGATCCTTTGTTGGAATTCTCGTCTGATAGTGGTTCTACGTAGCACAGAAAAGACGTAAGCATTTCATTACAAAAGAAAAACTTAATACTGCAGGAAAGTCATCCCAGCTTTATTCGTAATCAGGCAAACACTCTGGTTAGTGGTTACTCTTAATTCAGAACCACACAAAGTAAATATAATCGATGCATGTACTATATAAACCGATAGAGAAATGATTTAATACTTCAAGTAACTGATCAGTATAAATCGATGCAACCACATTTAATTCAAAACGATTCACCAGTACAAATTATAAATTTACTTAGTTATTAGAGAAACCACTATCAAATCGTTTTTGCAGTGCTAGTTACAGTGGATGCTTCGTTTAACTCAGTTATTTGAGTAACCACTAGCTATACTAAGTAAAGTAGTTCTAGATAAATAACTACTTGATTCACTTTCATGACTTACCGTTGTTCTCGACTGGAACAATTGGAACACAGAGCAGCATTCTAAAACTCATAAGCAAAGTAAGAAGCAAAATTCTTGAATCCATTGCCATCGTCCCAATTTCTTCACCGGATAATTCAAAATGATAGACCTGTGCTTGTAAATGTTTGTTATTATATTGATTAGTTGGGTTTGTTAGGGTAAAAGTCTAGTTATGACTAGTTAGTAATAACTCTGGTTGTTTTATAGCATTTTGTTATCGCCAAATCGACACCAAGACAATATTGAGTATAATAATATACAACAGTTCCTTCTTTTCGAACTTAATCCAGCAAAGGAAACAGAACGGATTATCCAAAGTTTTCCCACAAACGTGTACAAAGTTCTTTGTAAAACATCCTGAAGAACGAAATGAATCAGAAAAGAGATACTTACAACTTCCTCATTCTTGTGTGTGACATTTTCCCAGTCGATAACATTATTGTTTTTTTTAAGACAATAGATAAATCCGGCTTTCCTCCTCGCGTGGGCCATTTCATGCCCTGGGGCACGCCACAGACCACACGTTATGTTTATGGTAATATAGCTAAGTCGTATGTTTAGTTCTGAATGATATTCTGGCTGTATTTTATCATTCCTTTGTTTATTTTTTTACCAGGAAGATTAAGAAATAAGGTCTTTCAATTTAAATGACGTATCTCAAAAATTTATTACTGGAGACTTATTTCGCTTATATTTTTCCTGAATTGTATCTCAAAAAGCCATTTTAGTCCTATTAACTTTCACATGAAATTGCTTACTTCTTTTCACAGGATATTATTTTAAACTCGAAGTATTCTTGAAATTAAAGTTTATTAAACATTTTTACAAAAAACATGAGCTAAACTTTGCCGTGTCATTTGTTGTTTTGTGATGTGTCGCTATAAACGGGCCTCTTGCTTGTCAACAACTCATTATGCCAGCCAGAAATCTTTTCGAATTTCACTGGGTTGAAAGTTAGACAGTTTTTTATGTAATGGATTGATATAAGGTTGACGTTGTTGCAAGAAAGACTGTATTCAGCCCGTCCGACCGAAAAGCACATGGCTGCACATTCAGGCCAATATCTGTCCGTTCTTTAAGGATATGCAGGTCCACGTTCGCGGTGTGATCTGCAGTTAAAAATTGTTTAGCGCTTCATTTTACAATAAAGATAGACAAAGTATATATCATTTTAAAGCTTATATAACTGAAAATAAGATTGTGTAGGGTTTGTTTTACAAAAAATAATATCTGTAACCAGTACTAGTGCCTCAATTAAAACCTCAAAATCGAGCGCTTTCATTTTTCGATAAAATGCTTCGTTGTTCAGTGAATAAATGTAAAGTCGACTTATTGTTAAAACTTCAAGTTAAATGACACAACGGGCCATAACTTTAAAACTAAGTATTTTAT
Source organism: Metridium senile (assembly GCA_949775045.1). NCBI lineage: Eukaryota > Metazoa > Cnidaria > Anthozoa > Actiniaria > Metridiidae > Metridium > Metridium senile. The sequence continues at coordinate 43,258,482 of OX459095.1, forward strand.
AAAAAAAACTGGTCACGTTTTTGAAAACCAATATGTGTTGATTGACATAACGCAGAAATAATGGCAAAGCAGTATGAACTTTTTGACTTATACTTTTTTAAACAACTCGCATTGAAAGCGGTTAATTTTTAGGTTTATCGTAGAGCGTAAGTTACCGAAAATTGTCGAAAACATACATATTCTTATTTTTTGTTATATAAGCTTTAAAACTATATATAATTTGTTTATTATTATTGTAAAATGTCGCGGTAAACAAATTTTCAACTGAGAGCATGTGAAAGCACCCCGCGAACGTGGACTGTATCCTTAAGTGATGTGAAGATGTCCTCCAATTTTTCAATTTCTAGTGTTACTCTCAAAGTACCGCCTATTTTGTAGCTGTATTTTTTTCGCTTTTTCTGACAGACGAGAAAGTCACGGGCGCCATATTGTTGCTTCGCCTGTTACACTAAAGCGCAATGATTGGCTGAGCTTGCAAATCTAAAAATAACTTGCTCATCTTTGTGATAGGGTATAAGTTAACAATCAAGATGGATACTTCTTGTAATGAGCTTAAGCTTCTGATTATAATAATAATATATTTCATTTAAGGGACGGATCATTAGGTTTTGGACTTGCACGAATATTTTTGTTTGTCATTGTTGCTGTGCACGATTTCCGTTCCTAAAACGATAAGTTTACAGCTGGACTGATGTGGTCGACTAATGAATGTCGATACGTCTATTTTAGCGAACGTTTAGGTGAGAAATTACAATGACTATCACTGTCAACTAAAGTTTATTGACGATTAAACGACAATTTATCTGGAAGGGTTTGTTCTTTTATGAGTTTTCGATTGATGATGATGATGATGCGTCTTTATTTATGAGGGTAATAAACAAAGTTAGAAAACAGTAGTTTTCACTATGGCCCTCCTATTACTACTTTAAAATTTACAAGAGAAGTGTATGATTCATTTGTGTGCTCAACAACGTATTGTCCCTTTACAGACATATTTATATAAACATTTGATAAATTATAAAGGTAATTTATGGTAATTGGCCATGGATAAATTCATTAAGTTTAATGGTCAAATGGCGAAGAAAAGTGTAGCACATCTCATTTATGATTTCAGTAGATTTTCAGCCTATTTCTTTCATACATTTTCAGTCTAGATCTTTCATAGATTTTCAGTCTAGATCTTTCATACATTTTCAGTCTAGATCTTTCATACATTTTCAGTCTAGATGTTTCATAGATTTTCAGTCTAGATCTTTCATACATTTTCAGTCTAGATCTTTCATACATTTTCAGTCTAGATCTTTCATAGATTTTCAGTCTAGATGTTTCATACATTTTCAGTCTAGATGTTTCATAGATTTTCAGTCTAGATCTTTCATACATTTTCAGTCTAGATCTTTCATACATTTTCAGTCTAGATCTTTCATACATTTTCAGTCTAGATGTTTCATACATTTTCAGTCTAGATGTTTCATACATTTTCAGTCTAGATGTTTCATACATTTTCAGTCTAGATCTTTCATACATTTTCAGTCTAGATGTTTCATACATTTTCAGTCTAGATCTTTCATACATTTTCAGTCTAGATCTTTCATACATTTTCAGTTTAGATCTTTCATACATTTTCAATTCTTTTTGCACAATAAGCTTAATAAGCACAACAAAAGATCCTCAAAAAATATCATGGAAAGCAGTAAAAATATTCCCTCCCTCAAATATCTAATTGTCCGTCCCTTTGATGAAAAGAAATATCGAGCAAGGTTTTTATCCTCCACAAAATACCGAACAATCAAAGAATGTCAAGTCTGACACGACTGACCGTGCATAAATAATGGAGGGAACTGGTTATGAAACTCGACAAATGAACACTTCATATATGCTGACAAAGATATCAACACTCTTTTGTTTTATATTCATTTTCCTTTTGCTTCACGGAGTGCACGGTCACTCACCCGATTTAAGGGAATCAGCAAAAAATTAAAATCTGAAATGAGAATCTGGAATTCCATCTCCGTTGGAATCAGGCATCCCGCATAATTGAAAAATGAACAAGATAGAACAATGAGTTCCATAACCATCTCATTCTGTTAACTTTGTCTTGACATGACAGAGTGAAAGAACAAATACATTCAAACTACGCAGCTAGATCCATACAACAATAAATAAACTAAATTCAAGATATTGTTTTAAATGATTTATTGGCGACTAACAACCCTAATTTTAACATTGTGTACACTAAGGTTTTAACCGAAACACAATTTTGTTGTCTTTTCATACTTATAGTTTAGCTTCTCCATCCAATTATCATGTAAAAGGTTAGAGTATCAGGTATAATCGTCGTCTTAGGGGTAAAAATCAGCAACATTAATTTACGGTTTTTTTGCACATGCGTGGTCGTTTGACCGCTGTACTTCCGGTATCTTTTAAGGGTGTTTTTTTTGGGGGGGGGGGGGGGGGGATTTGCGACAAGCATACCCGATACTTTAACCCCTAATTCGCCCCTTGGCATAGAGGATCGCTAAACCTCGTTTAAGTCGATTCTACTTTTTCCTGTTAGGGCAGAGATTGCATGTTTTCTCGCAGTTCTTCTTCATCGATGTTTGCCAGTTAATACTATCAGAGGTGCAATAATTCTTATAGCCTTCACAGTACGTGACTTTGTCTTTACAAGCTGAAAAAAAAAAATGATTTCATTGCAAAAAAAATGTTTAAGTTAGAGTGAAGATATCCTTATATTAGTTGTATCGTAAATACACCTTTTCCGAGAAACGTTGTCACCCGTAAAATGAAAAGCCTGCAATATGCGATCTAGTAGCGCAGGTGACTATGGGTACCCTTTGTATACTTTAGTAGAGTACAGGGAGTTCATGTCTGCATTGGTACATTTTGTCAATATATTATTGAGACATGACTATTTTGACTTATTAGACAACAAGAAAGGCGTACGTACATCTAGGAACAGATCCCTGATTCTTTGCGCCACTAGCTTGCAGGCTTTTCACAGGTTATAAGGAGAAGGGTGTATAAGAGAATATCGGGCATCCTGCTACCTTTATGGCACTGGTAGTATTACGATAGCGGCTTGTACAGCCTGAGCATCAAAAATGAATACTTTAAGGAGGCTGACCTTGGTTTCAAAGATACTCGATTAACCAAGGCTGATCGGTCGTAATTCTCGTTCTATACAACGTTTCGACATGAACTTTTGGTAAATAACTTCCAAAATGTTGAGTTTTGATTAAAAAGCAATTTTGTGCACATCAGACTTTTCACAGCCACGCCCTGGTGACGTCACTGAAAATGTTTATTGCTCAAAATCTCAAAATCTATACTTGACCATGAAAACAAAATACAGTTTGCCTATGTTTATACATAGACCTATAATCATAGAGATAATCATACATAGACCTATAATCATAAGATAATTTATGAGATACAATTTTGTTTTGGTTGTTTTGCCGTCATCAAAAACGTTACGAAATACGTCGAAATCTCAAATTATTTTCATATCATCACATGCATACGACCTAAGCTTACCTTTTGGCAAGATTTCATGCAAATCGTGTCATTCTCTATTTTTTTTGCATCATTATTTGTAATGCACTATACATATATACTAAAAATGCGACAATGCAAGTACAGATTTCCTCGGATAAATAATTCAAAAACTAGCCCATGAAATTTTTAAACATGAAATCTTGCCAAAAGGTAGGTTTAGGCCGTATGCATGTGATGATATGAAAACAATTTGAGATTCCGACTTATTTCGTAACGTTTTTGATGACCAAAACAACCAAAGCAAAATTTTGGATTATTTTCATATGAAAATCTTTCTCGGCTTTTTTCTCAAAAACGCTCTCATAAATTATCTTCAAACTCCTTGTGATTATAGTGCTATGTATAAACATAGGCAAGCTGTATTTTTCATGGTCAAGTGTAGATTTTGAGATTTTGAGCAATAAACATTTTCAGTGACGTCACCAGGGCGTGTCTGTAAAAGTCTGATGTGCACAAAATTGGTATTTAATCAAAACTCAATCTTTTGGAAATTATTTACCAAAAGTTCATGTCTGAACGTTGTATAGAACGAGAATTACGACCGATCAGCCTTGGTTAGTCGAGTATCTTTGAAACCAAGGTCAGCCTCCTTAAAGGAACGTTTTAGTTTTGTTGGATTTGGAGTGAAAAGTCTACAGTAAAACATAATTATATACAGTGTATAATGAAAGTGTTAGTAGTAGTATCATAGTAGACTATCGGCTTGATTCTAAACGGCGGGAAGGTTGGAAGGTCGTTCTTCTAATTATAAGTTGAACCTGTACAGTAATAAAAATAATTTTTCCTGTAGAAATAGGGTTTGTGTTAAAGAAAAAGAGACTAACTGAAGTTACTACAGCTATATTTCGATAATGCGTTCTTCCTAAAGATTGGCTTAACTCCCGTGCAGTTAATTTATTTATTCGGTTATATTTGGAAACACACGCAGGTGTAACAACATATCAAGGCAACCACACTTACCAGAAGTCCTAGGCCGGCAGTACATAAGCTTTGCCTGCTCAATGTCATTGGCGCTCAAAGAATTTGCATTTCCAAGATCTGTACTACCGTCAAGCTTAGTAATGGTGCTCAGACCAGAATCTTTAATATTAAAAGCAGTATGCCCATAGTGCATTAGACTGTTATAATCATAAGGCATACCAAGGCTGTCAATATTTGTCTTTTTCTTGAACGCGAATCCCAAACCTACATAATCAAAAACAAGTTTAATTTACAGAAACAAGTGTAGCTCACAGAAACATATGTAATTTACAGAAACATTTTCAATATACAGACACAAGTACAGCTTACAGACACAAGTGCAGCTTACAGAAACAAGTGCAGCTTACAGAAACATTTGCAATTTACAGAAACAAGTGCAGCTTACAGAAACAAATGCAGCTTACAGAAACATGTGTAATTTACAGAAATAAGTGCAGCTTACAGAAACAAGTACAGCTTACAGAAACAAGTGCAGCTTACAGAAACAAGTGCAATTTACAGACACAAGTGCAGCTTACAGAAACAAATGCAGCTTACAGAAACATATGTAATTTACAGAAACATTTTCAATATACAGACACAAGTACAGCTTACAGACACAAGTGCAGCTTACAGAAACAAGTGCAGCTTACAGAAACAAGTGCAATTTACAGACACAAGTGCAGCTTACAGAAACAAATGCAGCTTACAGAAACATGTGTAATTTACAGAAATAAGTGCAGCTTACAGAAACAAGTGCAGATTACAGAAACAAGTACAGCTCACAGAAACATGTATAATTTACAGAAACATTTGCAATTTACAGACACAAGTGCAGCTTACAGAAACAAATGCAGCTTACAGAAACAAGTGTAGCTTACAGAAACAAGTGTAGCTTACAGAAACAAGTGTAGCTTACAGAAAAAGCTCAGTTGGTTAGAGAGGTCCCGTGTTCGATCCCCAGTGGCCTTACACTTGTTTTGACTTCTTCCCATTTCGTGTAGCAAGTAAGTAGCCTGCGTCTGATCCGGCCTTTTTCCGAGAAAAAGCCCGAATGTGACGCAGACTACGAGTAGCTTATACTCGTAAAACGGAGCAATGATGGAGAGAGGGAGGCTTCGCACCTTCAGCGGAAGAATCTACTGGCGCTAAATAAGAATGCTTTTCCTTTTTCAGAAACGTGTGGGTGTTACGCTTTATAACATAGATGGTATATAACGCACGCTGTGATTAGCTAGCATCTATGAACTAGATTTGGATATACCATAGATTTTTGCTCACGTCAATTTTCATGTCAACGCGAAAAACAATCTATTTTCACCCGGCGTTTTTTTTTTTTCGTGTTTTACCCTTGTAAAAATGGATGAATTTCCTAATTTTTATTTGCCTACAAAATGAACTTTTGGACTCTCAATCAAGTTCAGTAACAAACCATCTATGAACTATCTCTTTTATAATATAGACAACGTATTTTTACACACAAAGGTTTTTATATTTCAAATAAAGTCTGTTTAAAATAATGAGGCATCAAAATAATGAAAGGAAAATGCCCAAATTGGCATAAACATATTATGCGTGAAAACAGCGCGTGAAAACACAGAAGACGTATTTGATTTCTTAAATGAATATAACATATCTCAAGCTTGGTAAGCAACATGCAACATGCAACATGCAACAAGTAACATGAAACAAGCAATATGCGCTGCGGCAGCAAAACCTTTACCAACCGTTTTTTTAAATAGTTGTATACTGAAATCAAATATCTATAATATACTTTTTGAAAGCTTCTTCTAACCTGGTCGGATGTTCTGCCACAAAATTTTAACGTAAAGGTCACGGTCTGGGCGTGCTTGTTCATGGTCAAAACCAAGAATGTGACCTGTAACGGCAAAAAAGGACATATCACGCATTATGCGCATTATATAAATACAAAAGTATATTTAATATAATTATATCTTATTTGTGATTTTTCCCGTAATACGGGCGGATATTTTACGAGTTGTGAATGTATTTTTCCTAGTCCCTCCGGGGAAGAGGAAAAATGCGAATAACGAGTAAAATGTCCGCCCGTAGTACGGGAAAAATCACAAATAAGTTATTTATTATACGACTCTATGATAAAAATGGTTTGACTTTTTTGTTTTTGTTTTTGACTTTTTAGAGCCAATTTTATGAGTTTTTCCAAAGTTCTCGCGCCATATCATAAAAAACGTAAACACCAAAAAACCAAGTCGAGTTCAAAACCGGTTTAACCGTGACAGAACTCGACAAATAAGGCTTCATATTTTTCGAGTTCTCTTCACCTTATAAGGTAAAATTACGTAATAGTCGTATAATAATATTATAGTATAGCTATTTCAAAAATCGTTGTCGCATCCGAATCTACAGTCTGCAATGCATGTCGGTAATATCAACATGATTTGTTGATTTGTTACTTTTTTTTTCTGCATATATATTTTTTTCATTATCTACTACTGCAACAACGAACTTGTTATGGTCATATAACACAAACTTGTACAACCAAAACATGCTATGAATAAATTGATAACAAGAATAGAACTACCGACATCCTTTGCAAACTTCAGAGTGTGGACTGTAGTTTTGACAATTGTTTTTTTTTTTTTTTTTTGAAATAGAAGTATATAGTATTTTGTATAGGTGAGCGTAGTGTTTACAAGTGTTGGTATTGTGATGCTAATTTGCCAACTATTTTAACAATAGATTTTGGAATTTTTTTGTTCAAATAACAATGCATGGTTGGTTTGCAAAAACATAACAAACTACGTCACTGCACGCCCACCTATAGTATAATAAAATAGTGTTTTAAATGTTGTTTCATGTAGCACCGCCGGTGAAGTTAGACAAAAAACAACCGTTCTGCATTTCTTGTAAGTTTGCGGCTCCAAAAGAACAAAAACAAAATACAAAAAAATATAATTTTTCGTAACTAAAACCATGAGCGATAGGATACATGAAGTTCAATTCGTGAACGAAGACATAATTTGCTTTAAAACTAATATAGAGCATATAAAAAGTATGAGTAAATGAACTATTTACCTGTAGCTTGACTTTATTCCTTTTATCGTCCTCGAGTTGTATTTTAAAAATGGCGCCTTCAATAAATGTAATTTTATACAGGCCTAGTCTCTCACGGACTTTAAGCTTATTACGTCATACATTCGACCCCCGGAGCTATATCTACACTGGGTAGGAACCTCCATTAAGGTTGCTATGATACATATCCAATCACAAAGCTCTTATAACAAAAGGCTATTGTTAAGGCTTTCGTACCATGCTCGTAAGACAAAAATTACGACTCTCTTATCTCCGAGTGGTCATAAATTGACAGCAAACTACTTTCTTGAAGGGGAGGATGTAACTTTTACAGGGGAGGACTAGAGTTTTTGTGTGATACTTAATCAGCTGATGTTCCTCTGTTAACAACAAATATGCTAAAAGATTAGGTAAAATGCTCTCAAAGAATGCTGAAATTTAGCGCCATCTAATTCATTGGTAAAGCTGGTACAGGAAAAATACTTTTTTGCTGTTACGAAATGTGCACAGAAATGTGTTGTAAAGCAAAAAAAACGAGAAGGTGAATCATGATTACAGATGATATTTGTTTTTCTGGTTATGAACTATAGTCATCATCTAGCTACGAATGTACAGAATGCAAATTTTGTACAAACTAATCAAGAGTGAGAGGCACTTATTGTTCATCAGATCGAGGCTTTGTTTAGTGTTTCTATGAACAATGCCTCAGATATTATTCTTTTCTTATAAGTCTTATAATTAAATTATTTCGTAAAACGAATTTGCATTCTGTAGTACGTTATCTGGAAAAACATATTTTTCATCTCAGGTATTTTTCTTTATTAAAGAATTGTTAAAAAAAGACATACTATTAAATGTGCAGTTCTCAAAGTAAAAACAGCTCCTCGACATTTTATAATTGCGTCGTCTGGTCGTAAAATAATATAAAAATTTAAACGTTAAAACCATAAACTATTTTGAGTGCATAGCTCTTGGCGATGGCTCTTGCTACACTAACATTTTGCAAGTATTATAATCCCGTGGTCATTGAAAACTTGTGCCTTACCCTACCCTAGAACGTACCTTAACTCAGAACAAATTTTTAAATTTACCCTACCCTAGAACATTGCATGGCACATTGACTTATATGGAAGATTGCATGGCAAAGTTCTTACAGCATAGCACGAAAGCCGAGTTAATATTTCCTACCCAGTGTAGATATAGCTTCGAGGGGCGAATGTATGACGTAATAAGCTTAAAGTTCGTGAGAAAATTAAATTTATTTTAAAATTAAATTTATTGAAGGCGCCATTTTTAGAATACAACTCGAGGACGAAGAAAGGAATAAAGTCAAGCTACAGGTAAATAGTTCATTTACTCATTTACTCATTTACTTCATGTATCCTATCGCTCATGCTTGGTGACAGTTATTTTTTGAAGTAAGTGCAAGGAAAAAATAAAAAAAGCTTTCGCTATTTATAAATCCTGCTAGTATGTTAGAGTGTAGTGCAGTCTATAACAATAAAAGCTCACCTATCTCGTGTGCAATAACGCCCATATATCCACAACCTTTCCCAATAGAAATCGTCTGTTCACCACCAATACGGCCAATATCAGCGTTACAACTGATGAAAGTTAAGTTGATTATTCTCAATCTATATCACTGATCGTAATCTATTTTCATAGTTTATAATTATATGTATAAATTAGGGCGAATCTGAAGGTCTAGTCTATTTGAGGTCTACTTAACTATATGTATGTAGTCTATTTCAATCTACTGCAGGTCTAGCCTACTTGAGGTCTACTAAACTATATATATGCAGTCTGTTTCAATCTACTGGAGGTCTAGCCTTGTTGATGTATTGTTGAGTTTTCAGTTGATCAACGTTTTAACTATCAAAACAGTCCCTTTCACAGTTCACTGGGCCATCTGGCGTAACATCTTTTTTATTGGGTCACCTTTACTAAGCTTTGTTACCAAAAGCAAGCTTAGTTGCCAAGATGATCGCACAGTCGTATAGTTTAGGGGCTAAAAGCAAAAACGCTTTAACAGATCTTTGGATATGTAAAAAAACCGACGGCCCAGCCGATCAATCCTACCAAAAGCAATCCCTCCAGCGGGATATGTTGTATCGGAATATTACAGGAAAGATGCATTACTTACCCATCCCCTCGGTAGAAACTGATGTAATCTTTCTGGTTAGTTCTTGGAACAAACTTGATGCATGGGACATTACTTGTCCAGTGGTTCATTGCATTGTAAATGGTCTGTTTTTGGTTAACTTTGCAAATATAAGAACATGTTTATAATTAGTCACAAGAATACTTTATTGGCTCGGGGAATTCACATATCATACAGTGGTATAATACACCAGTTTCACATAATCGTTCACCGCTGTACTTTTTGACAAAAGGCGCATTTGCAAATTAATTAAAGCCTCGATTTGTCGTTGTTAAACTTTTGAATTTTCACTGCATTTTCGCTTGAATTTCCGCGGTAGCTAAATATGTGAACAGAAATTGTTAAAACTTCAACTTCAAATTCTAAATGTACCAATTGGTGAATTAAATTTTAAATCAACCAAATCACTGTTTTTACCCCTAAGAGATATAACGAGCATACCCAATACCTACACCTATAAGTCTCTTCATTTCCCGGCCGGGTCCCTTAGGAATGACCCTTAGAAGTACACCACATGCTTATGTGTTAAGGAAAGCATTATCAAAGTAACACTGCAAATTTATTCAGGACCACAAAATCGATTGTTTAAGAGGTCATACGTTTATACAATGTATAACGACTGACCTTGTTGCTCTAATAATAAAGTCTCTAAAACTTACTGCTCGAAGGTTTGATCACGAACGGGACTTCATGGACAGCTCCAACGACTGGCCATTTCGAACTAGGATTGGCAACGGTACCCCTTTTTTCTGGTCCACGTGATCGACGCTCATTACCTCGTCGGGGCAGAGAAATCTCGTCGGCATTCTTAGTGCTTTTCAGTGTGTCTCCAATTTCTCTGGGCCAGCGAATGTCTCCTTCGTACAAATCTTTCGCCACTAAAAAAATGATGAAATTAACCAAATATTCCTGCATGCATGAATACTTATGTATTTATGTATGTATGCCTCACATTTGTGTGCTTTGTTCTTACCATTTTCTTTAGTGTTCACTTCCATAATAATATCAACAGATCCTTTGTTGGCATTCTCGTCTGGTTGTGGTTCTACGTAGCACAGAAAAGATGTAAGCATTACAAAAAACTGAAAAAAAATACTAAAAGTCATCCCAGCCTTGTTCGTAATCAGGCAAACACTCTGGTCAGTAGTTACTCATAATTCAGAACCACACAAAGTAAATATAACCGATGCATGTATAAAACGATAGAGAAATGATTTAATACTTCAAATAACTTAATTGATCAATAAATCGATACATCACAATACAACCACGTAGGACACCAAATTGAGCTCAATTTTGAGTCTCATTTATTTAAGTAAGCAATTTTGTGTGAAAATAAACAGGACTAAAATTACTCAGCCGACTCAAAATACCCGATCCGGCAAATTAAACTCAAACTCAAGTTTTTCCCCCGCCTTTTAAAAAGCTATCCAAATGCCACTCACACTTTCATATTTAACTAACTTTTCCTTCAGTCATTCACATATCTTTTCATTGTCAAAAACACCATTCAAGTTCCCTATCGTGGCATAGAAGGTGATCACGGCAAACAATATATTTTCTTCAATCTGCAGTCGTTTTTTCGCCCGGGAGGGGGGGGGGGGGGTACTCCTGATGGATAGGGGTGCTCGGCGGACGGTTTTGAAAATGACCCTAAAAGGTACGCATAAATTAACGCAGATACTGATTTCAGACGATTTCAGGCCCTAAAAGGTACGACCACATTAGAAAAATTTTCAATATGGATAATCTTAAGTTCAAAAGCTGGCCCTAAAGGGTACGGTGCCAGTTCGAGACCCTAAAAGGTATGCAAGGGTTTTATTTTCGACCCTAAAAGGTCCATCGAGCACCCCTATCCATTTTCTAAGGGAGCACCCCCCCCCCCCCCCCCCCCCCCCACCACCGGGTTTTTTCGTCGCTTTAATTACTTCGCATCGTCATTTATCACTGTACATGTCTTCTTCGTCTAATTTCTCTGAAAATGTTGTCTTAGTACTTCAGTTAATTACACATTTCTAATGCATTTTTTGTCTATGAATACAATTTCTTTACTCTCCGAATGCGCGACATCTTGTTTTGTTTTGACCATGGTTTTAACGGCATTTGGCACCCAACCAATCAGATTACGCTCTAAAAAATAGCTCAAATTTCAATAACTGTGGACACATCGAACTACTACTACTTGGCATCGATTTACTGCGTATGTATTGATTTACTCACATATTTGAGTAACAGCTACTCAATCTTGTTTTTGTAATGAGTAACTGTGGATGCATCGATTTACGCAATTATTTGAGTAACCACTCCTCAGCTGTTTTTGCAGTGAGTCACTGTGGATACATCGATTTACTCAGTTATTTGAGTAACCACTACTCAGCTGTTTTTGCAGTGAGTCACTGTGGATACATCGATTTACTCAGTTATTTGAGTAACCACTTGCTATACTAAGTAAAGTCGTTTTAGATAAATAACTACTTGATTCACTTTCATGACTTACCGTTGTTTTCGACTGGAACAACTGGAACACAGAGCTGCATTCTAAAACTCATAAGCAAAGTAAGAAGCAAAATTCTTGAATCCATTGCCATCGTCCCAATTTCTTCACCGGATAATACAAAATAATAGGCCTGTTCTTGTAAATGTGTGTTATTATATTGATTAGCTAACTCTGGTTGTTTTATAGCATTTTGTTATCGCCAAATCGCCATCAAGAGAGAAATATATATCGCACAAGTGAGCTGCGCTCACTTGTGCGATATTTCTCAACATGAGAATATAAATTCAGTATATCTGCGCGGTTATTTAATTGACTTTTTATCATATAACAATTAGTAGAATACTGGGTGGTATAGAAAAAACCTTTACTTTTAGCTCCTGCTCTCAAAATGGCCATAACACCTTTAAACTAAGGATCTTTGAAGATCGTATAGCCGTTCTTTTGACGGTTCAATATTATCTGGATACTTCCCATTATTCCTTTAGACTGCATGGCTCATAGTTTTAAATTAAACCATCCTTCTTTCTATAACTGCGAATTAGATCAGATAAACTTTGTTAGTAAGTCGCTGAGTTCGATGGTATCAGTTTTATTCGTGAATTGAGCTGTTATGTTCAAATCACGCCTTCTTTTCCCAAAAACTTTATTGTAATCCGTTTTGTTTTGATCTTGGTTTTCTTAATTCTTCTACAACAGTTAAAGCGGTTCTCAGTCACACGTGTGACTGAGAACCGCTGTAACAGTTCTTCGTTGGTTAAATACTTTGACAAATCTTTCTCTTTTCACCCCAAATGTCCAACTACTTAGTTAAATTATGTCAAAGCCTCGTTGTTTTCGTGAAACCAATCGCGTTCCAATAGCTGTTAGAGCGGGGGAAATGCTGACTTGTGATTGGTCGAAAAACGATATCTTCACATGTGAAGACATCAATATTACCACTGGTAGCGGTGTTGATGTGGATTTTACGATTTTGCTATAAAATAATTTATTACACATTAAGGGTTGATATTCATGTGATTATAAAAGCCGTGAATAAAAACGATACCTGCCGTGAAGTGATATGATATCATTTCACGGTAAACGGTCCAATCAAATCGCCCGATAGAAAGCTCATTATTGTTTTAAAAACAATAGAATCCGGCTTTCCTCCTCGCGTGGGCCATTTTATGCCCTGGGGAACGCCACAGACCACACGTAATGTGTATGGTAATATAGCTAAGTCGTATGTTTAGTTCCGAATGATATTCCGGTTGTATTTTAACATTTCTTTTGTTTATTTCTTTTTACCAGGATGATTAAGAACTTAGGTCTTTCAATTCAAATGACTTATCTCGAAAATGTATTTCTGGAGACTTATTTTGCATATATATTTATTCTGAATTGTATCTTAAAAAGACATTTCTTGTGTAAGCGACAAATAAAGGTTATATATTTGTAAACGAATATTAACAATCGTAAGAAGTGTATTATTTCTGACGTTCGGTAACCCTGTGGTATCGAGTAATAGCAGGGAAAATTGAGATTTTCGGATTTCACCTGGAAGATTAAGAACTTAGATCGTTTAAGGTCTTTCAATTTTAATTCTAATCTCAACAATTTATTCCTGGTGACTTCGTATATATTCCCATCGGTTGTCATCGTCGATAATCAAAGAATAATAACAATAATTTTCCTAAAATTTGGAATAGCTTGCCTCCTACCATTCGTAGTTCTGGTACAATTTCTACTTATATGTACTAAAAAAATGGAAAAAAGGAAAGGTTTAGCAAAATAATAAATGTCAATTGTGCTGGGACTTTGAATATATATCAGGGTTCGTGCTGATGTCAGTAAACAAAATCTAAGGAGTTTTCAAGGAATTTTCAAGGACCAAAAAGTAATTTTTAAGCACTTTTTGCGACAACTTTATAATTAATATATATATGATATTCCTGTCATTGTTAACGTCGCACAGAATGAACACATTTTATCAAAATTTACCGTACTTTAGCTAGAATTAAGGAGTTTTTAAGGAGTTTTTGCTGATTTTCTAAAATTCAATGGCTTTTCAAGTGCCTTTAAAAACGTAAATCAAATCTAAGGAGTTTTCAAGGAGTTTAAGGAGTAGCACGAACCCTGATATATGCTATGAGAAAGACGACCAGGGCCAAAAGTTCAGATGATATTACTATAGAACTAAAAGAGGAAAGAACGATTTGGCTGGTGGGAATGACAAGTCCTAGAACTGTGTTTAAAGTAAACACATTAGGGGTGGACCATTTGACTTTTTTTGGGGGGGGGGGGGGGGAGGTGGATGATTTTGTCCGTGCAGGAACTTTTTTTTAGCCCGCTGGCATGCGCACGGAATTTATTTTATAGAAAAGCAAAGATTTCAGTGGCAATTTTGGCTTGCAGGAAATTTTTTTTCAAAATCATCCACCCCCCCCCCCCCCCCCCCCCCTCCCCCCAGAAGTTAAATGGTCCACCCCTTACGTGTGGTAATAGGATGTGTTGATGGAAGCATGGACATAATGAAAAAAACAGATACAACAATTGTTTTATACAGAGAACTTATGTTCTTTTTGACCAGGTTTCCATCAACTGTTGGGGAGAGGTGATAACCACACGTAATGTTTGTGATAATAAAGCTAAGTGGTCTGACATTCTTTTTTTTATATTTTATCAGGAAGATTTTGAAAGAACTTAGGTCTTTTACAGTGCGGACACTCCAACCGGGACCACTTTAGATGAATTGATAATCAACCAATCATATTGCAGCTTTCAGTTCAAGAACGTTATGAGCGTGAGAACACTACAATTTGATTGGCTTATGCTGTTATCAGTTCAATCGCTGCCTGGTTTAAATGTTTTTTGATTGGACGGTTTTGTCTAAGTCGTCCCGGTTGGAGTGTCTGCACTGTAAGGTCTTTCAATGTTATGATGACGTATCTCAAAAATTTGTTGACTTCGAAACGTAAGTATATTTCGCTTATATTTATTCTGAATTGTATCTTAAAAAGCCATTTCTTGTATAAGACACAAATAAAGGCTGTATATTTGTATATAAATATTAACAATTTTAATTAGTGCGAGTACCAGCGAGCATTGTACTATTTCTAACGTTAATAGCGGAGCTCCCGCGCGGGCCGAAGGCCCGCGCGAGCGGAGCACCATCCTTAAGAAAAAATGGCAATGCGCATATATGCCATCGAGTCGATTTTCGATGGTTTTCACACAGGAATCCCAAGCGTACGTCCGTCGTCCGACGTCCGACGTCCGACGTCCGCGCCCATCGCGATGCTGATTGGTTGTTATATTTCGGCGGGAACGAAAGTGACGCGCGCGCCAAATAGCGCTAGATCAACAAAGCAAAGTTGTTCTTTTAATTTATCGACAAGAAAGTCAAACAAACAACAACAAAATAGCAGAGCTTACATTAATACAAAATAACAACGGAGAAAGATGAACTTCGAAGAACAAAGAGAGTTTTGACCGAAGAAGAACATAAACTCGAAGGACACAAAAACGAAGAAATTATACTAAAGAAAAGCAGAAAAGACTGATTCCAAAAGATCAAGAAAACCTATTTGTAGAAGAAGCGACCTTGTTTGTTATGAAAACTGTCTTCAAATCTTCCCTCGGCACAGTTTATTGAAGGATTTTCAAGCTTGGCAGTTGAACTATGAACAATGTTTAAACCATCAAAATTCAAGTACATACATTTATTCGTCAAAATATGATCAATGTCATTGAAGAGAAGAAAATCTCAGGAAAATAATCACCGATAAAGTAAGTTCAAGATTATTATTTGTTTCAAGTTTTTGAGAGAAAAAAAAACTGCTTAAGTCTTAATTTGATATACCGAGCGTGAAAAAAAAACACCTCAAAACTTGCAATAATTAAGCCTCAAAAAGGAAAAATCCGTTCTCTGTTTTATTATAGAAAGAAAAGAGAAAAGGTTTATCTCCATTTTATTTACTTTTTGAGATAAAAACCGTACATGAAACGATGTTTGTGCATGTGTAAATTGTACTTTGGTCGATTGAAAGGTGTTTATTTATGTACTTTTTAAACCTCATAAACAGAAAACATCAAAGATAAATTGAAATACAAACACAATTTAAATTGGTTGAATAACTTCTGTTTATTTAGCAATATTGACTATTTTATGCTTACTAAACGAGCTTTTTTTAGTAGTTTTTACTTCAAAGTCGAAAATGATGTTTTACACAAAGTTTTTCATAATAAAATACCTTCTTTTAAAATCCTTGTCTTTTCAAATCGATCTTTTGTTGGTAGAACTTATTCTTGAGGCTTTTAATTCCACTTGAAAATAATTTTTTGATTTGTTTTGAAGATTTGCCATGACTACTTTTTAGTAAATCCAATACGATAAAAATGTTTTGTTTTTTTTACAAAGAAATGCTTTAAAATTTCCTTTTTTCCTTTTAATACATAGTTACCATTCTATTAAGGTCTAGTTCAAATAATGTTTTTGTCAATTTGAAGCTCAAAATCTTGATTTTTCTCAGCGTTTTGTCTTGCTTTTGAAGCAAAAAGGTGCCTTAATTGGCATTGCTGAAACGCGCCAAAAATAGAACTTGTCACGTTGATTTGAAACCCAAAGTGAAGCTGGACTGAGATTCGGAGCCTGAGATTCACATTGCCTCAGATTCACATTCATTTCCGGGGGGAGGTCAACAAGGTCAGTTTGTAAAAGCTTTATTACAACAACACAACTGATAAATGTAAAGTAATTGCAAATCAGATATGTAGTTATTACTTGGATTCAATTTATTAAATCAATTTAGAGATGATATATAAAACTTATTATACACAAAGTTATGTTTTACGCTCCAGCCTGAGATTCAAAGCTACAGCCTTAGATTCAAATCTCTAGCCTGACATTCGAAACTCCAGCCTTAGATTCAAAAATTACAGCCTTAGATTCAAATCTCTAGCCTGACATTCGAAACTCAAGCCTTAGATTCAATAATAACAACAGCCTTAGATTCAAATATCTACGGCCTTAGATTCAAAACTCTACGGCCTTAGATTCAAAACTCCAGCCTTAGATTCAAAACTCTACGGCCTTAGATTCAAATATCTACGGCCTTAGATTCATAACTCTACGTACGGCCTTAGATTCAAAACTCCAGCCTTAGATTCAAAACTCCAGCCTTAGTTTCAAATATCTACACTACAGCCTTAGATTCAAATATCTACGGCCTTAGATTCAAATATCTACGGCCTTAGATTCAAATATCTACGGCCTTAGATTCAAAACTCCAGCCTTAGATTCAAATATCTACGGCCTTAGATTCAAAACTCCAGCCTTAGATTCAAATATCTACGGCCTTAGATTCAAAACTCTACGGCCTTTAAGATTCAAAACTCCAGCCTTAGATTCAAATATCTACGGCCTTAGATTCAAAACTCTACGGCCTTTAAGATTCAAAACTCCAGTCTTAGATTCAAATATCTACGGCCTTAGATTCAAAAATAACAGTCGCGTGTAGAAAGTCATGTGCGTTTGAAAGTAATATGGCAGTGAATTCAAACAAGCATTATCTTCCCTCGCTAGAAGTCTGAGTTCTAGATTCGGCAAAAAAAGACCAGTTTTATAATAAGTCACGTGATATTTCTTTTAGTATATAAGTCTTTTCAAGTGGACAACCTTTTCAAGATCGGCTGTATATGTCATACACTGATATGCGAAAGCTTTAGCCCTTCGGCTGAGTAAATTGTTTTCTTCTGTTCATGCACTTCCTTCCTTCATTTAAACAATTGCGAACAAATAAAAAAATGAATGATGTTAATTAACATTTTTCGATTCCTTACTTTGCAGAATCATATGGATTACTTCCGAGCAATGATGGTGCTGGAGCTGGCAAAAGGGTCTATTTCAACCTAACCCTAATGTGTCCATACACATTTTGATAGAAATTAGTGCGTCATTAGTGCGTTTATTAAGAAACGCATACAATTTTTTGAATCTAAGTTGTTAATTGTTTCGAATCTAAAGGCTGAAGGTCGAATCTAAGGCTGAGTTTTGAATCTAAGGCTGGAATTTCGAATGTCAGGCTAGAGATTTAACTGATTTGAAGGCTTGGCTGAATTTCCGGTGAATTTCAAGCTGTAGTTTTGAATCTCAGGCTAAGGAGTATTTGTATAATAGTTTAGCATAGTACGGCCCGTGAATCTCAGGCTAATATATTAATTATTATAATACAATTGATAATAGTTTAACATATAGTACAGCCCGTGAATCTCAGGCTGACATATTGTCCGTTAAAATAGCTTAACAGATTCTTTAAATCGAAGTTATTTTATTATACAGAAACGCATAAATGCAGGGTTGCGGTTAGCCTGCTGTGCAGACTCTTTTTTGCGCTCAAAATATTCGGGTTTTTTAAAGAATATTGAGAGCGCAAAAAAGAGTCTTCATAGCAGGCTGTTATTAAGACTGTTATTTTTGAATCTAAGGCTTGAGTTTTGAATCTCAGGCTGGAGCGTAAAATATAACTTTGTGTATTGAACTCAAGTAATAACTACATATCTTATTTGCAATTTCTTGATCAGTTGTGAATCTTAAAGGCCGGCCGTAGATATTTGAATCTAAGGCTGGAGTTTTGAATCTAAGGCCGGTAGAGTTTTGAATCTAAGGCTGTAGATATTTGAATCTAAGGCTGGAGTTTTGAATCTAAGGCTGGAGTTTTGAATCTAAGGCCGTAGAGTTTTGAATCTAAGGCCGTAGATATTTGAATCTAAGGCTTGAGTTTTGAATCTCAGGCTGGAGCGTAAAATATAACTTTGTGTATTGAGCTCAAGTAATAACTACATATCTTATTTGCAATTTCTTGATCAGTTGTGAATCTTAAAGGCCGGCCGTAGATATTTGAATCTAAGGCTGGAGTTTTGAATCTAAGGCCGGTAGAGTTTTGAATCTAAGGCTGTAGATATTTGAATCTAAGGCTGGAGTTTTGAATCTAAGGCTGGAGTTTTGAATCTAAGGCCGTAGAGTTTTTAATCTAAGGCCGTAGATATTTGAATCTAAGGCTGGAGTTTTGAATCTTAAAGGCCGTAGAGTTTTGAATCTAAGGCCGTATATATTTGAATCTAAGGCTGGAGTTTTGAATCTTAAAGGCCGTAGAGT
Source organism: Metridium senile (assembly GCA_949775045.1). NCBI lineage: Eukaryota > Metazoa > Cnidaria > Anthozoa > Actiniaria > Metridiidae > Metridium > Metridium senile. Next base: position 43,277,847 of record OX459095.1, read on the forward strand.
TTTGAATCTAAGGCCGTAGATATTTGAATCTAAGGCTGGAGTTTTGAATCTAAGGCCGGTAGAGTTTTGAATCTAAGGCTGTAGATATTTGAATCTAAGGCTGGAGTTTTGAATCTAAGGCTGGAGTTTTGAATCTAAGGCCGTAGAGTTTTTAATCTAAGGCCGTAGATATTTGAATCTAAGGCTGGAGTTTTGAATCTTAAAGGCCGTAGAGTTTTGAATCTAAGGCCGTATATATTTGAATCTAAGGCTGGAGTTTTGAATCTTAAAGGCCGTAGAGTTTTGAATCTAAGGCCGTAGATATTTGAATCTAAGGCTGTAGATATTTGAATCTAAGGCTGTAGATATTTGAATCTAAGGCTGGAGTTTTGAATCTAAGGCTGGAGTTTTGAATCTAAGGCCGTAGAGTTTTGAATCTAAGGCTGGAGTTTTGAATCTTAAAGGCCGTAGAGTTTTGAATCTAAGGCTGTAGAGTTTTGAATCTAAGGCTGGAGTTTTGAATCTAAGGCCGTAGATATTTGAATCTAAGGCCGTAGATATTTGAATCTAAGGCTGTTGTTATTATTGAATCTAAGGCTTGAGTTTCGAATGTCAGGCTAGAGATTTGAATCTAAGGCTGTAATTTTTGAATCTAAGGCTGGAGTTTCGAATGTCAGGCTAGAGATTTGAATCTAAGGCTGTAGCTTTGAATCTCAGGCTGGAGCGTAAAACATAACTTTGTGTATAATAAGTTTTATATATCGTCTCTAAATTGATTTAATAAATTGAATCCAAGTAATAACTACATATCTGATTTGCAATTACTTTACATTTATCAGTTGTGTTGTTGTAATAAAGCTTTTACAAACTGACCTTGTTGACCTCCCCCCGGAAATGAATGTGAATCTGAGGCAATGTGAATCTCAGGCTACCAATCTCAGGCCAGCTTCACTTTGGCATTTGAAAAGACTGAAAAAACGCATAAAATTAAAACGACAACAACTCCATGGCCATTACAGCATAGTTACATTTACTACAATTTTCTACTTACAGAAAAGTAATATCCATTGATAGTTTATCTATAAACTTGTTTTTAAAATCCTTTTTTGATGAAAAAACTTTGTGTCGATGATAGGCATACATTGTTGTTTTGTTTACTGCTATAAAAGTTTGTATATAGATATCAGTCAACAAGCTTTACATATATTTACAACATTAATATATTGAACCGTAAACATCAACAGAGTAGATTGTTGTTTTGTTTACTGCTATAATAATTTGTATATAGATAATATCAGTCAACAAGCTTTACATATTTACAACATTTATATTGAACCGTAAACATCTACAGAGTAGATTGTTGTTTTGTTTACTGCTATAATAATTTGTATATAGATATCAGTCAACAAGCTTTACATATTTACAACATTTATATTGAACTGTAAACATCAACAGAGTAGATTGTTGTTTTGTTTACTGCTATAATAATTTGTATATAGATATCAGTCAACAAGCTTTACATATTTACAACATTTATATTGAACTGTAAACATCAACAGAGTAGATTGTTGTTTTGTTTACTGCTATAATAATTTGTATATAGATATCAGTCAACAAGCTTTACATATTTACAACATTTATATTGACATATTTATAGTATTTATATTGAACTGTAAACATCAACAGAGTAGATTGTTGTTTTGTTTACTGCTATAATAATTTGTATATAGATATCAGTCAACAAGCTTTTCATATTTACAACATTTATATTGACATATTTATAGTATTTATATTGAACAGTAAACATCAACAGAGTAGATTGTTGTTTTGTTTACTGCTATAATAATTTGTATATAGATATCAGTCAACAAGCTTTACATATTTACAACATTTATATTGAACTGTAAACATCTACAGAGTAGCTAGATTGTTGTTTTGTTTACTGCTATAATAATTTGTATATATAGATATCAATCAACAAGCTTTACATATTTACAACATTTATATTGAACTGTAAACATCAACAGAGTAGATTGTTGTTTTGTTTACTGCTATAACAGTTTGTATATAGATATCAGTCAACAAGCTTTACATATTTACAACATTTATATTGACATATTTATAGTATTTATATTGAACAGTAAACATCAACAGAGTAGATTGTTGTTTTGTTTACTGCTATAATAATTTGTATATAGATATCTGAAGTCAACAAGCTTTACATATTTACAACATTTATATTGAACCGTAAACATCTACAGAGTAGCTAGATTGTTGTTTTGTTTACTGCTATAATAATTTGTATATAGATATCAATCAACAAGTTTAACATATTTACAACATTTATATTGAACTGTAAACATCAACAGAGTAGATTGTTGTTTTGTTTACTGCTATAATAATTTGTATATAGATATCAGTCAACAAGCTTTACATATTTACAACATTTATATTGAACTGTAAACATCAACAGAGTAGATTGTTGTTTTGTTTACTGCTATAATAATTTGTATATAGATATCAGTCAACAAGCTTTACATATTTACAACATTTATATTGAACTGTAAACATCAACAGAGTAGATTGTTGTTTTGTTTACTGCTATAATAATTTGTATATAGATATCAGTCAACAAGCTTTTCATATTTACAACATTTATATTGACATATTTATAGTATTTATATTGAACAGTAAACATCAACAGAGTAGATTGTTGTTTTGTTTACTGCTATAATAATTTGTATATAGATATCAGTCAACAAGCTTTACATATTTACAACATTTATATTGAACTGTAAACATCTACAGAGTAGCTAGATTGTTGTTTTGTTTACTGCTATAATAATTTGTATATAGATATCAATCAACAAGCTTTACATATTTACAACATTTATATTGAACTGTAAACATCAACAGAGTAGATTGTTGTTTTGTTTACTGCTATAACAGTTTGTATATAGATATCAGTCAACAAGCTTTACATATTTACAACATTTATATTGACATATTTATAGTATTTATATTGAACAGTAAACATCAACAGAGTAGATTGTTGTTTTGTTTACTGCTATAATAATTTGTATATAGATATCAGTCAACAAGCTTTACATATTTACAACATTTATATTGAACCGTAAACATCTACAGAGTAGCTAGATTGTTGTTTTGTTTACTGCTATAATAATTTGTATATAGATATCAATCAACAAGTTTAACATATTTACAACATTTATATTGAACTGTAAACATCAACAGAGTAGATTGTTGTTTTGTTTACTGCTATAACAGTTTGTATATAGATATCAGTCAACAAGCTTTACATATTTACAACATTTATATTGAACTGTAAACAAATCAACAGAGTAGATTGTTGTTTTGTTTACTGCTATAATAATTTGTATATAGATATCAGTCAACAAGCTTTACATATTTACAGCATTTATATTGACATATTTATAGTATTTATATTGAACCGTAAACATCAACAGAGTAGATTGTTGTCTTGTTTACTGCTATAACGGTTTGTATATAGATATCAGTCAACAAGCTTTACATATTTATACATTTATATTATTTATATAAATCTTGATAAATATAGTTGACTTATAGTCGAATATATATGTATATATCCCAGATTAATATTTCTCGTTTTTTTCTTGAGTAACCTTGAACAGTAAGAAATAGTATTTCTTTCACATACTATCAAATACGCCTACGTCATCACGTACAGTTTTTATGACCCGTGCACAAAAACTATATACTTGCACATATTGATGTTGTAAGAAAAAATTAAACTGGGAGCTCCGCTATTAGGTATTACCTAATTTGTATATTAGATTTGCTTCGTAACCAAACAACTGACATATCAATTATCACCCAATAACATTATTTTCATTCATTTGTCTTTTAAACTCAACTTAACTAGCAAACAAACAAACAAACAAACAAACAAACAAACAAACAAACAAACAAACAAACAAACAAACAAACAAACAAACAAACAAACAAACAAACAAACAAACATTCAAATCCGTGAAACTGGACCAGTACTAGTTGCACTCTTCGTCTACTTGTTCCTGTAGCACTGTCAACGTCTTCTTTATGTTAAGTGCAGTGACTCTGTTCATTGCATTGTCATGCCAAGATTCTTTCATCATTTTCCCCAATCGTGTTAGGATCTAAAAGATATCGATTGTATAGTTTGGTTTTAATGATGTTCACATAGAATAACGATAGAATATTGATTGTACAGTTTGGTTTTAATGATGTTCACATAGAATAACGACAGAATATTGATTGTACAGTTTGGTTTTAATGATGTTCACATAGAATAACGATAGAATATTGATTGTACAGTTTGGTTTTAATGATGTTCACATAGAATAACGACAGAATATTAATTGTACAGTTTGGTTTTAATGATGTTCACATAAAACATCGATAGAATAACGATTAGAACATCGATAAAATATCGATTGTAGACTTTGGTTTTAATAATGATGTTCACATACTAGAAATAAAATGAAATAGTCTCCCTAGGCAATCTCAGCAAGAGCTGAGAATAATGATAATAACATCTTTATTAAATAATCAAAGACTTGCAAACCCTTTCAGGTTTGAAAAACGTGATTTACACCAAATGATACAAAAACATGATAAGATTAAAAAAACAATAAGTGCTAAAACAAGTATTTATAATTACTCCCATTAACTCACACAATATTCTTTTTATCTCCGTTTTTACGTAAGAAATGCGGAGAAACTAACTGATTATAGACCCTTTTAATAAGTCCGAAGTGTTGTGTTTTCCGCGCTTGACGTCAAATTTATTCTTTTCAATTCCTTTCATATTATACAAATTTCAAAAAAATAAATTTGACGTCAAGCGCGGAAAACACAACACTTCGGGACTTATTAAAAGGGTCTATAGATGAAGACCAGATTGTTGTGCCGGGAGAAACCTCTTTGCGAACAACACAACAGGATCTTAGTTAACTCCAACCTAGCTTATATAGGATTAGAGTGAAAGCAGACAGGACCTCTGCAGGTTTTAGTCGTTATCCGAGAAGACGAGGCAATGAGAGAGTAAATTCTTGCCAAAGGAAACAACACAATCGCCCAGACTGGGGATCGAACCTAGAACAATAGGTCCGTAGTCTGATCCAATAAGACAACACCCCAACGTTGCAAATTAGCTACTTTCAAAACGAGCAGGAGGCTAGGGCGAGTTTTTCAGTTCAATTTAATTAGCACTAAAAACGTCATAGTCGGGCTGTGTTATTGTCACCAATATCAAATGTTAATGTATAGAATGATTTTGATATGATGTCAAAGTATAGTATGGTGTGTGATTTTCTTCGTGATATCAAGTGTAATGAGATGTTGTCTAAAATTGAATGACACCTGTTATATGTGGTACAATAGAAAGGTTATAATTTTAGTTTTTTCAGTTGAGAGAACAACCCTAAAATTGTTTAGATATGCTAAATTTAAGTTGCTTTATGAAATGAGAAAAGCATTTTTGCAACACAGCGGTCGACCACGTCTGTGAATCAGAGCAACGAACCGTGTTCTGGCCCCCAGCGAACTACACGATTATATATACTAGATGCTAATTGGCTTTTGATGATGCTCTTTCTTACACGAACTCTCATTGGACAATTCAACATAACCGGAAGTATTGAATTGTCCAATGAGAGTTTGTGTAAGAAAGAGCATCATCGAAAGCCAATCAGCATCTAGTATATATAATCGTATAGTTCGCTGGGGGCCAGAACACGGTTCATTGCTCTGATTCACAGACGGACTTTCAAGAGAAAAATTCCGGCTGTAACACAGGCTAACCGAAAGGTAGCATGGGTAGAAACTCCACCGAAGCGGATAAATGCACAGTCTCTAATGCAATACCACGCGCATTCAATCAACTAATTATGAATAATTCGCCGCTTCGGTGATTTTCTACCCATGCTACCTTTCGGTCTAGTCGCGTAGACTTGAAGCCTCTTGACGACAATGTTTTTTGAATTGACTGTATACAAATTGCTTATGTAGACTAGTATAGCCTTTACCTGATCTTTAGCCCATCTGTCTGGTAAACATGGTCTATACTTCTGCACGTAAACAATTTGTCGTACGTCATTTATATCCGGGCGACGAGGTAGCCAGTCATAATAAGGGAACTCATACGGGTCTGCCACGCCATCATCCGTCACGCAACGTCGCGTTACTTCCCAGAAAACCAGACCGAGGGCGTACACATCCGCCATTTTGTAGTCATTAAAAGGACGAACATTGACTTCGTCGATGAGAAACTCAGGGGGGAGATAACGGGCAGTTCCACGAAGGGTAGGGTCGGGAAGGTTGACCTGGTTGTTATAGACTGCAAGGCCAAGGTCGCAGATACAGCATGTTCCTAGAATTGTAAATATTTGTTAAGGACAATATCTTAAAGAGAATAGCAAAACGTATGATTAACGGCTAAAGTAGCTAGTGTGAGCTGAGTTGGTGTTTCTATGGAAACAATTGGGGTAAAATTGTACGATAGCTATTTCTAATCTCGCGCGCTAATCAAAGTCAAAGTTACTTCTCACCTACAATGCCATATATGGTAATTGCATTGTTTTCAAGATTGCATACGGTATTTCTGCATGATACGACAAAAAATCTTGCACGAAATAGAGTAATCATTCACGAATCACGTAAATTTGTTGAAGGGGATCACGTGTCACGATAGTATTCACGTATCACGACTAAATTTCGTTATTTTCACAAATCACGCACTAATTTTAATTTAGCCCAAATCACGCGTTATCCCTTGGCCACCCTCTGTGGACTGCTTCTGCGTTTGTGGGGAAACAATTGGAGTGAAAATGTACGAAAACTAGTGGTTAAACTAGTGTGGACTGTGTCAGTGTTTCTAAGGAAACAATTGAAGAAAAATCTACAATAACTAGCGCTTACATATGCTTATATTACCACCTGAAAAACACTGACACAGTGCAACTAGTGTAAATATTAGTGTGCAGTGCGTCGGTGTGTTTAAGGTGGTATACACCTATTTCAAAAATCGTTGTCGCAATCAAAGCCACAATCCACACTCTAAAGTCTGCAAAGGATGTCGGTATTTGTTATCGATTTATTCATAGCATATTTTGATTGTACGTGTTTGTGTTACATGACGTTAACAAGTTATTGCAGTCAGCTAGATGATGAAACAAATATTTATTTAAAAAAACGTGTAATAAATCACAACTTATATTCATATAACCAAAATCCTTTGCAGTCTTCAGATTGTGGACTGTAGCTTCGGCTGCGACAACGCTTTTTGAAATTGTTACGTTAGTCCTTCATCAATGGTTATCGTACTTTACTTAATTTAGGGGGCCCGACCGTAGCTGGGGGGAGGGGACACTAATCTTTTTCCCAACACATTTTAAATATTAAAGCCAGTCAAATATCAGAAAACATCCAAAATGTGGCACTTTATACCATAATGGCAGATGAAACTGCGTATATTTCAGGTAAAGAACAGATGTATTTGTTGGGTGGGGGACGATAATCTCGCTGTACACGAAGACTTTATAGTGATGTTGAGAGAACAACAGCAGATGATATCGTACAAGTAAACAAGGATGTCCTAGCTAGTCACGACATTCAGCATGGATTCAATGGGTAATTTAGGAGATTTTTGGTTGTACGATAAAGAATTTGTAAGTCGAACCCCCTATTTTTTCAGTACATGAGCCAGTCATTTTACATGTAGTCACTCACCATCCTTTTTGACTAAGATATTTTTACTTTTGATATCTCTATGAGCTATTGATGGCTTTCCTGTATTGCCTACAACCGCTGTATGTAAGTAGTGTAGGCCATCGGCTATTGACAGAAGCATTCTCAGAAGACTGGGGAGAGTAAGCGTGACAGAGGGCAGATAGTCACACAACGAGCCATTTTCATGGTATTCTAATATGATCAACAGGTTTGTTACTAGGCCATCATCTCTTGAATCAGACGCAATGAACCCTGGTACGAGTAGAAAAAAATAGAAGAATTTTAATACAGCCCAGTCACAAAGGCCCTTTAGCCAATTAAATATTGCCGACAAGACTAGCTGATTTTCATGGACGTCAATCAACTATATTTCCAAGGAAACCGTTGCAGAACGGCGATAGCTGTAGACATTCTCCTTCCCAGACCCTTCTCTGCTTTCTAACGAATTTTTTTTTTGTAGAAAGCTGAGAATAATCTGGGCACGAGAATGAGCTAAAGAGCGATTTAATGGCAGCCATGTTTGTAGTCAAAACAATCATTATGAAGCTATTTTCTCAAGGCAACTGAACCCCTTTGCCATCTTTCTTTTGTAATCGCTCACAAACATGGCTGCCATGAAATCCCTCTATACGAAAAAATTGTTTAAATTAGATCTTATTTTGAACAAAAAAAAGAACCCTTGTCGTTTCAAATTTTATTATGAAAACTACAAAAAAACAACACCTTATTCTTAATTTTGAGAGCTGGAATTAAGGTGACTGGCTACTTTTGGAATAATTTTAAAACAATTTTATCGTTAAGAGTTTATCGCAGATTTACACCAGACATTTTAATACGTAATGCCTTGGAAATACAGTTGCTTGACGTTCACCATCTTTTTTAGGGTACCGATGTCCATCGAGCCTTTTCGTGTAGATATGGTGATGCGATGAACATAATGGTGAAAATAATGATGATAATAATGGTGATAATTATGATAATGATCGATGATGCTGATAATAATGGTGATCATGATGATGCTGCTGATAATAATGGTGAGCATGATGATGCTGCTGATAATAATGGTGAGCATGATGATGCTGCTGATAATAATGGTGATGATGATGATGATGATGATGATGATGATGATGATGATGATGATGATGATGATGATAATAATGGTGATAATGGTGATCATCATGATAATGATAATAATAATGGTGATAAAGATGATGATAATGATGATGATGATGATGATGGTGATAATGATGATGATAATAATGATGGTGATAATGGTGATGATGATGATGATTATAATGGTGGTGATGATTATAATGGTGATGATGATGATGATAATAATGGTGATAATGATGATGATGATGATGATGATAATTATGATGATGATGATAGCAATCATGGTGATAATTAATGATGGTGATGATTATAAAATAGAAATAAAAACTTACTCAATATATTATTATGGTTGACAAATTGATAAAGTTCAACCTCTTTAGACCATGCACTTTCATCTGTGGCTTTGAATACTTTTACTGCCACAAATCCATGTTGCCACACACCCTTGACAACTTGGCCAAACCGTCCTCCTCCAATAGGATTTTTGAGGGAAATATCTTGAGTGATAGTACGCTGTGCAAGTGTTGTTATTGCTGATCCACTAAAATCTAGCAATGAATTGCATGGTTCAACAATGATTTTAAACAAAACAAATAGATGAATGAATGAAAAAATGGATGAATAGATGAATGGATGGATGGATGGATGAAGGGATGGACGGATGATGATTGATGGAATGTTTGAATAAATGAATGAATGAATGAATAAATGGATGAATGGATGAATGAATGAATGAAAATTGGATGAATTGATGGATGAAGGAATGGATGGATGGATGGATGAAGGAATGGATGGATGGATGGATGGATGAATAAATGAATGAATGATTAATGGATGGATGGATGAATTGATGGATGGATGATAATGAATGAATGGATGGATGAATGGATGAATGAGTGTGTATTACCATTATTCATCTCAGGTTCTTCATTCCTAATATGCACTCTCTGTTGTTGGCTTTTCTTGTACAATACAAAAACAACTGCTATGAAGAAAGCAATGGCAAACATGAATGCTTTGATGAATATGATATGTTTTTGTTGTAGTATTGCTTCCTCTGTGGTTGGTTTTCCTGGAAGAAAGATGAAACCTTTTACATTGAGGCCATCCAAATAAATGTTAAAATTAATCTCTTTAGATCAAACAAACAACTTGTGGTGATCAAGCTTTTATAAGCTAACATATTTCTTTTTCAATCTTGATGTTTTTTGTTCACGTATTATGGGATTAACTTTGTTTATTATCCACCAAAAATAAAAGAGAAATATTTCATGGATATAGTGTTTGCACTCTATTCCACAGTAGCAATGTCATTCTATTTCATGGATATAGTGTTTGCACTCTATTCCACAGTAGCAATTTGATTCTATTTCATGGATATAGTGTTTGTACTCTTATATTATATTCTTATATGGATGTCTAGGCTAGCTATATCGGTGTAATTTCACCTGTTTCCTCATTCCTCAACTCTGTTGGAAGTAGAATAAAAAAAAATCCACAGTAGCAATGTGATTTTATTTCATGGATATAGATGTGCTCTCACTTTATTCTACAGTAGCAATTTAATTTTATTTCATGGATATAGTGTTTGCACTCTTAGTGTACATGTGATTATCAAACGCTGTAACTCACCATTAGTGCTTATTCTTTTCGTGGACAATACAGTTGCACTCTCATTACTCGGCACACCATTGCACATATCAGTATAACAACATATGTCAAGGTAACCAGCTTCATTGTCGGTATCACATACCATATAGTTGTCTGGAATTTCAAGGCAGTGTCTGGAAATGGTGTATGGGTATAACATGTCATTCCTGGTCATGCACACACCATCTTCAATTGTACAGGTAAAGTTGGATTCTGCACATTCACTACAGAAACATTTAAGTGCTGTGTTTGGGCTGATAATGATTAGAGCTAAAAAATAACAAAAGAAATGGTAAAGGGAAGGAATGAATGGATGAATTAATGGATGGATGGATGAATAAATGGATGAATGGATGGATGAATAAATGTATGGATGGATGGATGAATAAGTGGATTGATAGATGAATGAATGGATGGATGAATGAATGAATATATAGATGAATGGGTGGATAAATACATGTATTGATAGATGAATGAATGAATGAATGGATGAATGAATGAATGGACAAATGAATGAATGAATGAATGGATGGATGGATGGATAAATGAATGAATAAATAAATGAATGGATGAATGAATGGATGAATGGATGAATGAATGGATGAATAAATGGATTGATAGATGAATGGATGGATCGATGGATAAATAAATAGATTGATAGATAAATAATGGATGGATGAATGGATAAATAAATGGATAGATGAATGAATGGATGAATGGATGAATGAATGGATAAATAAATAGATTGATAGATAAATAATGGATGGATGAATGGATAAATAAATGGATAGATGAATGAATAAATGGATGGATCGATGAATGAATGAATGAATGAATGGATGGATGGATGGATGGATGGATAAATGAATGAATAAATAAATGAATGGATGGATGAATAAATGGATTGATAGATGAATAAATGGATGGATAGATGAATGGATGAATGGATGAATAAGTAGATGGAGAGATGGATCGAATGAATGAATGAATTAATTAATAATTGGATGGATAGATGAATTAATGAATGCATGGATGACAAAATGAATCAATAGTTGGATGAATTAATGGATGAATAAAAAAACGAATAAATGGATGAATGAATAAATGCATTGATTGATTGATGAATAAATGGTCTGTCCCTCACTTCTGAAAAGTAGCAAGGCTAGTATTGAAGCTAACCTTGTACAAAATAAAACTTTATTGCATGCATAACGACGTATTGCAGTCGTGCGAACATCAAAGCAATCAAAAGTTCACACAAGAAATGAATGGTGTACACGCAAAGCTCTTTAAAAGTTCACGATCGGGAAAAGCGATTATTAATTCATGAACATATACGAGCAGACTGCTATACATATATATTTAGTAAATCAAATAGAGAAAACTGAGGATAAATAATTGCAATATACAATAGCATTCTAGTCTCGTTAAGATTTACTAGGCCGTAATAAATGTTAAATGGAAAATGGATGCTTCTACGACTAACGAGTGTATTAAAATTAAAGAACAACCTTTTTCACATGTACAGTATCAAATCACTCACAATTATAAACATATCCGAAAGCTAAACAATAACAACCAGTTTATTATTCACAGATTAAGGACTTGTCAACAAACATTTCTAGTTCATTCTCTAAATGAAAATCACAAACACTCGAGTTTTAACTAAAGACAGATTTCAAGATATCTCTCACAACGTAAACATTAAATTCACTTAATTATATTCAATAAAACACCTTACCTACGATTATTATAACTGGTAATGCCTTGGAATCCATCGTGTAATAATATTTTAAGGCAAGCTTTCTTTCAACAAGTTTTTCACAGTCAACCGACATTGAGACAAGCCTTGACAGTTTCACATGAGGCGTCGCGCCTTTTTGTTGTCTGGCCATGCAAATGGCGGGAAAATGCAAAGAAGGCAAAAGGGAATAAAACTGAAAGAAAATTGAAACTGAGACGTTTAGAATCAATTCTCTAATATATAAAAAAATGTTTTACAATGTTTTACTTCCTTTATTCATTCATCTATTGCCGGATTAAAAAACAAACATTGAACTCCTGGGTAAAAGTATGTTAAAATGAACGGTATCGTTTGAAATTGAAATTGAAATTGAGAATCTCACCATAACTTTAGTTCTTTATAAGAGGGTCCTGAAGGGGTAAAATGGGAGCTGGGATTGGCCTTATTTTTGACTGGGAAAATGGGATTGGATGCACTGGGACTGGGATTTACAAATAAAAGAACAATAGAAAATGGGAATGGGATTGAAAACTTGAGCGAAACTGATGGGATTATTTGAATTTGACTGGGATTTGGTCCAAATATAAACTGGGAAATGGACCCACTTTTAAGCCTGATTCACACGGCGTCATAATCATAATCATAACCACGTTTACGACTAAGATTGTACGGTTCACACGTGCGACATAACGTCATAATCATAGTTATAATCATAAGAAAATGGAAACTTCTCCATTTCTTATGACATGTGAACCATGCTTTAGGGTACGATTTACGAACGTTGCGGACTCAGCCATGTAATATCAAAATTATTACTATTTTGGTATTTATGTGTGGTATCTTTTATAAAATGTCCAGTATCTTTTAGGTCTACAGATGACTTCAAAAAATTGCCACATTTATGTGTCGTCTCGTCCACAAGGACAATTTTCGATGTGTGGAAATTTTTATTTGCCACATAAAAACTAACATGCCAGCTTTCAAGCAAATACAGTTGTCACATAAAAATTGGCCAATTTGGATCATCTACATGATGCACGAGCAAATAAAAATTGCCACTTACACAATTGCCACATAAAAATTGCTCGTGTAGACGGGGCTTTAGGGTATGATTTACGAACGTTGCGGACTCAGCCATGTAATATCAAAATTATTACTATTTTGTTATTTATGTGTGGTATCTTTTATAAAATGTCCAGTATCTTTTAGGGGTATTTTCTTTAAATTTGACCTTATTTGACTATATGTCGAACAGTTTAAAAAAACATTACTACAAAAAAAAAAAAATTACTACAAAATAAACACAAAATAAAGTGAAAAATGTATTTTTTATGACAGCTCTCGGCCACCAAAGCTAGTACGTATAGGATAATGGATGAGCTCCGAGGCTTATTGAAAATAATGACCGAGCGCGCAGCGCGAGGTCATTATTTGCTATAAGCCGAGGAGCGAGGCCATTATCCCATTTAATACACATTCTCATTGTTTTCGAAGGAATCTCGTTGGTGTCATTTGATTTTTTCTTTACTTTAAATTCAAGTCTGAGTCTTAAGTTTAAGTTTCATATCTATCAAAGTATCTTTCAAACCTCGATCTGGATCAAAATAATAACCTCTAGCTCCAAATAATAACCTCTGGTTCCAATTGAGTGACTACAATAATATCCTATGAACAATTAATTCATCAGCCCCACTCTTCCCTGCTGAATTCAAAACCCTCCCCAGCTTGAAGATTCTCGTAAATAATGACTACTTCGAAACAATGAAAGTGTGTATTAAGTTCTTATACAGTCTTTAGTCAAGTTTGTGAGCGCTGATCAATATAATGAAATATTTTGGCCGGTTACGTTTCCAAGGCTATCAAATGGTCCGTCTACAACGGGAATTTCAACTTTTCTCGATTTCTCCAAAAATTGAAATCGACCAAATATCTGACTTTATTCTTTTTTGAAAAAAAAAAAAAAACGCTCACCCAAAGGGTCTTTTGGGAAAATTATGAGAAAATTGAATTTTTCACAACTGTCGGCGCATTCTCGATTTCTTTTTTTATTGACACTCTAGATCTCGCTTAATATTTATCCCACCTTCTAAAACAAATGAATAATTAATGAAGAGAAAACAAAGACAAAATCACTAGCGTGAAGGAGTTTGAAATCTGATGAAACACTTGCATAAAATTAAGCCAACTTCGCTTTGAATTTCTCCAATAATTATCCAATAATTTGAGAAGTAATATCCAACACTCGAAAGAGTGATTCATCAGGTTTTCAAACACCTCAAAATGGGCTCAAAAAAACTCGGCTGCGCCTCGTTTTTTCAACCCATTTTTCGGTGTTTGAAAACCTGATGAAACACTCTTTCTCGTGTTTGATATATTACATGACCAATTTCAAACTTTATTCAATTACAAATGTCCTTCCCAATACATGGGGTCGGCATTGTAGTAGTATTTAATTATTTAATATTGTTTGGTTCGGCTGTAACTGACATTAATTATAATTTTATGCTCAATTTAGTTTCGCATTTCTAACTTAAATAATCCAATTGATGAAATTAGTGATCAGCTGAAATATTTTGCAATAATTTTATAAAAGGCATTGAGTCGGTGTCAATATTCCATTCAAAAGTAATCAGTCGTAACGTTCACTTAGTTATTTTTGTTTAAGCCATGGCAATGAAGATATTGTACGTCGCTGTTCTTCTTCTGGCTTTCTTAAGCATTCTTCCAGAAGGGTCTGAGGGGTCGTACAGACTTGCCGTTAAAGTATGTATCAGTGTCAAAATCTACCTTATTACTAAGCTAAAATACTTTATATTGAACAATCTTGTCGTGTAAGAGCTTTACTTTAGACACCCTACACACTATCATATCAACATGTATTTACTATATCAATTCCCAGAAACAATTAGCAATAGCTGTGCGTGCAAATGAGATATTCTTTTGTTTTAAGAATCATACAAGTGAGACTATCGGGTCAATACAATGCTTGTTGTTTCACTTACATGCATCCATAATAACAGCTATATTTGGTATATTTAATTTTGGCGTGAAATTTCGACATTTCTTGGTATTCGTATAGTATCAAAAAAGAAAGAACTTTTCGCTTTATGTTTTAAAGTGGTATCTCTTGGATGTTGAAAACCGTCAATGCATGCCACGCCCTTTTAAATGATTCCATGAGCATACCCGACGCTTTTACCCCAGTTATTGGTATTTTTTAGGATTTAAAAAAAAGAAAGCACATCGCTTTTCGCATACATAGCAGTACTTTTTTCATTTTGTTTTTAAGAGGTTCCTCTTAGAGGTTAACAATCGTCCATCATGCATGCTAATTAAGACCTGACTTGCGGTGTCTTTCACTCAATCTTATTGCCCCGGGGTTTCTTGTGTAATTGTTAGACGATGCGAATTAATCTTTGCATTTTTTTAAAAACTTTTTCCCTTTTTGTTGCGTCTGTGGGTATTCATGTAATATTGTGATTTTCTTGCTATTTTTTGTAATTTGAAGCCGACGAAGTCTGGCAAAAGAACCCTACCGATTGAGTACAAAGTGAACAAGATATGCTCCCTAGCAGATGAATTGGGATGTAACATGGAATGACACATGCGGCCAAGATATCAGTCTTCCATGCACAGAATATTGGGATGATAAACTGGGTTATAAAACTGACAACAGTGTAAACAATAATTGAAAACAGCAAATAAATGCGACAGTTACTCAAAGTAGTGTTCTATAGTTTTATATACATCTATTTCAAAAATCGTTGTCGCAGCCGGAGCTACAGTCCACACTCTAAAGCCTGCAAAGGATGTCGGTTATATGGACTTAATTTGTGATTCATTGCACGTTTTTTAAAGAAATATTTCTATTTATATCTACCACAACAACAACTTGTTATGGTCATATAACACAAACACGTACAACCAAAATATGCTATGAATAAATCGATAACAAAAGAAGAAATACCAACAAACTTTGCAGGCTTCAGAGTGTAGACTGTGGCTTTGTTTGCGACAACGATTTTTGAAATAGGTGTATACATTATATACAGCCGATCTCGAAAAGGTTGTCCACCTGAAAAGACATATATACTAAAAGAAATATCACGTGACTCATTATATATATACACTGCGCGTGTAGAAAGTCAGGTGCGTTTGAAAGTAATTTGGGTGAATTCAAACAAGCAGATCTTTCCTCGCCAGAAGTACCTGACTTTCTACCTGACTTATATATATATAGAAAACAGAACTGAAAAACTGAAATACAATAAGAATCATTATAGTAGCTGAATATTTTGAGAGCCAGCGCGCGTATGCTGCGCTAACATTTCCAAGAGTAGTGGCCGTTCGTGAGAGTTGTTTCCCGTGTTAATCGGTCCATCACTTCTATGCATGAGTAGAGGCGCTGTTATAATGTGTAAATATTCCAGTAACGAGGGAATAAGAGGAGGGAAGGAGGTTGGAAACCGCCAAACTGCACCAAAATTTGCTAAAATCCGCAACCGCAAGATTTGTAAAACCGCGAAACCGCAAAACCGCAGATATAAATGGAAAATCCCGCAAAACCGCACCAAAAATAACGCGAAACCGCATCACCGCAAACCATTATACCCCCCCACCCCCAAACCCCCCCTCCCCCCACTCCCCCAACCACTCAGTAACCTGTCTCGCAATGATGTACGTCACGGAGAAGGTTGCTGAAGAATTATACAGTTTAACAAAGGATGTCTTGTAATCTTTTTGTTGCTGACAGTATTGCACAGCGATAGAGTTCAGTACGTTCTACTTTTCGCAATGGAACTCATTAGCTTGCAGCGCAACATGTATAAGCTTTGCGAAACAAGTTGCTGAGGAGAATACACAGCGCAACACGTACAGTTCCTTAAAGAATACTCGATTAGATCGAATACTTTTTCACACATGTGAAGAGCTTATATGAGAGTTATAGCTACTCCATCTATGGACGCCATCTATAGACACATTACATCAGTCAATTCCAAAACTGGCTTTATTAAGCAATCATTTAGCATAAAATTTACATTCTATGTCATTGTTCCTATTTCTTAGGCTAAAAAAAATATACGCTACATATCATATCATATTGTGTTAATCCTAGATGTGGCACCCAAGAATACTTTTTTTATATAATTATACAACTTTTGCGTTCTAGAATTTACATTTATGTTAAAATAAAAAGGCTCAATTTTGTCACAATCTTTTGCTTTAAATAGCGTCGACTGTTTTGCTGAATTAGGTTCTGTAATTTTATGTTCTCTGTACGTTTACGAATCAATATTTATATTTTGATAAGTCGCTGTTGTAATTCTTCATGACATCCCATTCTTCTGTAGGCCTCACAGATACTTTGTCTTTTGGTAAATTCCATATCCTAAACGAGAGTGAATACAAGAAGTTAGACTCCATCTGTTAAAATAACACTAGTATAGAGCAAAAACACTTGATATATAAAATACAGTAAAATTGCTGTTGTGGGAAAAGTTCGGGGGGGGGGGGGCACTCTTTGTCCAAGTGGTAGGGGTGATCGGCGGTCGATTTCGCAAATGATCCCTAAAAGGTACGTTTAAATTAAGGCAACTGTCAAAGCCTCGGTTGATTCCAACTAACTAGCTAAGCTTTTTTTACTGACAAAGCCAAATAAAAATGACCCTTACAGGTACAGAGTTGTGTTCCGTTATTGACATTCCGTAAAAGGTCTGCACAGGGAATATGTCCAACTCTAAAAGGAGCGCCGATCACATCTACCACTTGGACAAAGGAAAAGTACGTCCCCTCTTTATTTGTTATTTTTGTAAGTTTTTATTTAGTGAATACTAGTCACTATCAGAGAAAAGTAAAGTTGTAACGAGGTACTTCACATTCACATTCCCAGTACATATAAATAGTAATCTTTAGCAAAATAACAAACTAAAATGTCATGGCATATCGATCTCACGTGCACTCAATTCAGAACTTTGTAATGTAATTACCGCTACCAATTATGTTGCCGTCACCTTATGGCAATTTGCATTAAAAGAAATATATATAAAAAATATAAAGAGATTGAAAAAAAAATATGTATAATCGATAAGAAAAAGTCCTGTAGTATGCAATGTTTTATGTTTGGACGTTCTAAAATGCATCCTCGGAAACCCAGGTAATACTTACTTGAAAGTAAGGGGTTGTTTTTTTCCGCCCCAATCCCTCACGACGTCCCCACTGTGTAGCCCCAGGCAACACAGCTGTCAAAAGACTACGCATGCGTGGCAAAATTTTCACAGTGGTCAATTGTCCTTAGTAAATATTAGGAATTTTGGAATACTGTGTTTAAAGTCGATTTATTTTTATACTGAAGAAATTGCTTATAAGCTTGAGCCGTGTACATAACCTTTGATAAATATTGTAGAGATACCACTAACTTACTTGTTGGTATTTTTTTTTTACATTTTGAGAAAAAAGTAGAATTTTTTAACCTTTTTTTATAAAGACCTTGCGAATGAAAAATTTGTGTTCTGCTTGGATCATTTGACTTGGGTTTTTTTTGCGCATGCGTAGTTGTTTGACCGCTCTGTTACCCCTGGGATATTTCCAAGGTTGCGAAAACTCAGAGCATTAACTTTGCTACTTGCTATCTGAATGTCCGTTTCGACAAAACTTTTAAACATTACTCTTTTTGAAGAAAACATGATTTTGTAAAATATGTATGTGACGAGATGTTCCTACCTTTCTATGGTCGTCGTTAGATCTTTTTCGTCCTCTCAATAAACCGCTGGAGAAACTAGAGGTAGATCTGATAAGCTCAGTCGTCACAAGCAAGATACATAGAGTTATGAATAGAAGATGTCTGGCCATTTCACTTTTGTTGGTGTTGCGTTGTTGTAAACACTTTGAACTCAGTTACGAAGTCTTTCTAGATCCGACTTTTATATATAGTCCATAAAATTACACCATGAAAAGAAAACGCCGATCAATGAAATATTTAGTAAATTGTTCTATATATATAATAAGTTATTTTGGCTGTTTTACTTATTAAAAGAGTATATACCCATTTCATTAATTCCCTTTTATTTATTTCTAAAAAAGCAATTAAAGTAATAGCGCATGTCGTACCATAATTAATTTGGACAAATTCCACCAGCAATATCAAATTGAACTATCCGTGCTTAAAAGTGATATCTACTTTTCTCCCTCTCTAGAATTTCTTTTACTTTTCAAAATTTGACTTTATTCTTAATTTTCAAAGGCTTTTCCGAATTCAATAAATATTTTAATATGTTGTAGTTTTGTTAGTTATTGCTTAAAAGATAAATTATTGTAAAAATGATAAATTATTGTAAAAAATGTGTTTATTCTCAATTTCAAAGGCTTTTCAGCTCTGAATAAATATTTGAATATGTTATCTTTTTGTTAGTTATCGCTTAAAAGACAAATTATTGTAAAAATGTGTTTATTTTCAATTTTCAAAGGCTTCAATAATTCAATAAGTATTTGGATCTGCTTGTCTTTTTGTGAGGTCTCTGTCATGAGTGATATAATATTGCAAAAAATATATATAAATAATAAATGTCACGGGGTAATAACTATTGTAAGTATCTTTCAATATTTGAATGATGTATTGTATTCAGTATATATATATATGTCGGTATTATCAAATATTAAATTAAATGAATAGGAAGATGTAGTCGTGTTGCTGAGGTCATTAATTATCACCATACTTCTTCCTGTCGACTTTATATTTGAATTAAAATCGCTATTCCAAGACAGAAATAGGTATTTTCACAAAGAACACTATAAAACTACACTGTAAAACTATAGAAGAACATTTGTTTATTTAATCTTCCGCCTATGGCCACGAAAAATAAGGATACATGAATGAAAATAACAAAAGTTTCATTAAATATGATAGATGAGGTGAGGGTTTCATTCAGTATATTAGTGTTTGTTTTATTTTCTATTTCTTGTTTTCTTTTTTCTTTCTTTTCCTCGGTTCTTAATCTATCTTTACATTATTTCTTTTTGAAATATTTGTTTGTTAAAAGTCTAGAATATACTATATATATATTTTTTACTCATATCATAATATACGTAAAATGGCAGGAAGAAATGACAGATGATAATCGATGATTAATCCATTTGTTCGTCGTCATCTTGGCTCGTTTACAATCTATCTATATAAAGTCAAATAAGCTTGTTTTTAAGTCAGTTAAAGTACAATGCTCACCGGCAGAGGTGAAACTGAAACCGCGTAATAGCATAGAAATCCATCACTTGTTATCAATAATCAAAAATCTAAAATAAAATGGCTGCAAGGAGTAGCAGGTGATATCGACTAATTCATTTGTTCGTCGACGTCTTGGCTCATTTAGAATCTACCTATTCATTTACGTATTTCCCTATTGTTAATAGCACATGTATCTGTTGGTCTTTCCATTCAACAATAAACCACTAATAAAGTTTCATTGTCCTGAATAGCTGTAGTTACCAATGTACAACGGTGTGAAATCGTACAAATTTGGTTGATTGGCGATTAAACAAACGATTGGCCATTAAACGTGTTCAGGACGTAGCGCGCGGATCACAGATCAGTGCTTGATCATCGATTAAATGAATTGAGTTCACATATCTATAAATAAAACTTTATTTTTTAAGTTAAGACTTATTATAGTTTATGTTTATATTTATATGGTAGTTTTGTTGCTTTCCATTAACAGAGAAGAATTAACGGATCAGGAAAACAGTCACAAATGCAGAGTGAGACAGTTTCCTGCTGCTAGTATAGTCTCTCAGCTCCGCGGTTAGAAAAAATCTCTCAAGAAATCTCGCATTTTTGGCTTTTCACAAATCGCAGCGAGAGCGACTCTGCTAGCAGGGAAGAGAAACAACGAATTGTCATGAAATCATGGAAGAGAGAGAAAGTGGTTGATAAAGGCAAGGAAATGATAGAAATAACAGGGAATATACAGAATGTTGAGTTGAAGGAAGGAATTATGTTTAGTTGGAGAAATAGAAAATAAAATGAGAGGAGCTATGGATAATGGTAATATAAAGTAAGGAAATAAGAAACTATTCGGAGTTGAAAAAAAAATAAGAATAAAGATGTGGAACAACAGGATATTGAAAAAAAAAAACATGTAAACATGTACTTCAATGGCTTGATACTTGTCGTTTTAGCTGCGACAACAATTTTTGAAATAGGTTTATAATAAAATCGTATACTAGAAAGTACGGTGAAGGAATAGACAGCAAGAAAACAACAACAACAAGGAAACATGGGTGGAACTTCCCGAAAAAAGGGTGCAAATATTTGGATATGATTTACTCATGTTCGCTCGGTGTAAATGTGGTGCGAATATGCATGGAAAATAACATATGGAAAACCTACAACAAATCTTGTAAATCCCTATTTGCTAACGGATGAAAAACATGGTAAGCAATGGTGGTATTTCATAATACCACAACATATGTTTTTTGATATTTGCATCACATTTGCCCCGAGCGAACATAAGTAAATTTCAGTTTTTGCCGTCAAGGGACAATTCAAAACTCCTTCAAATGAGAGCAAATAGAGAACGAAGCAGAGAAAGATTGTAGGAAAAAGATATAAGACAAAAAAACATCGGGAGCAAATACAGGAATAAAACAATATATAAAGAGTTTTATTATTAGATAGAATGAAGAAATAGTTGACTAAAGTAGCCATGCAGCTGATGTGAAAACAAATGTCTTTTATTTATCAATGACGAGGTTTTACGTGCTATTCATCAGACTTTATTTTAGTTAAACTGAACCCTAGTTAAACTAAACATTGAATTAAACTGATAAATTGCTCATTTGAAATGGAAGGCCAATATATGGTTTTTAACTCGGTTAAATACCAAATATTAACCTTGCATTCATAATAATAAACATTGTAAATTAATTTGCCAGTCCTGCTCTTTTTTTATGGAAGTTTTTCCGAGCCTTCAAACCAGTATAAATGAAATTAACTGAGTTTATTACCTCAAACGTCGGGGTAACAGCTCACGGGTTATATAGGGCATATTGTCGCCATTCTTGGTAGTAAAAATATCTTAATTTCGACTGCCATCTTTGATATGATTTCTAGAAGTCAGGAATATATACTATAATCGTTTTACGAAAAACGCTTTTATCTTTCTTTGTAAAAACAATTGCACGTTACACAATTTTCAAAATATAGACGTCTAATTTCAATAATAAAAAGTTCTTAGACAAAATCGGCTAACGCGTTGCTATGTACGTTTTGGCCCAATTCAAATCTTTTGGAAATGAGATTCTTTGTTTTATGTATATTTCAAAGTCACGTGGAAAGTGTTTGGCACAAAATTAATTCCCAGTGGTTTTGAATTGGGTGGAAACGTACATAGCAACGTTAGCCGAATAATCTGATAAAAATAAGTCATTCAGTGTAACTTCCGGTGTAGCGTCGTACACACGCACAAAATATATGCCACAACAACAAACGCCACCAAAAAAAAATATAAATGGATATCTATATTTTTTCTATTTTTTTAACCAATTAATTCCAAGAGAGAAATATATAGAACAGATTTTCAAAAAGAAACAAAATAGATATTTCATCATACCGATTCTTATATCTCGAAATATAAATGTGTGTGCGCAAAAAGGTACTTTCCAATCTGTTTATCGTTTATGGAATTGAGTTATTATTCTCTTCTCTAGTTCTGTATTTGCCAATTATCACCGTTGTTCAATTATATGGTAATCAAGTCATATAGATCCTTCTGATAAGCTCTCTTTAGGGTGCCAATAAGTGGCTTTTGTGATCAGTAATAGTTTCAATTATGAACGCTACTCAAGACAACAAAAACGACTATAAGAGGTATAAACTGCGTTATTGTTTCTAAGAAAACTACAGCTACAAAAGTAAATAATACAACGTGTATACAAAGGCTTTCTTACTTAAAAAAAGTCAGTTTCGTTTGCTCCATCAAATGCTAGCTTAATGCCCACAACGTTCCACAGTAAACCCTACGGTCAGCACTGTTAAACAATACATTTCTAAAACGTGCACCACAAACAATATTTTTAAGGTAACATTATATGTTTTCAATAAACGTTTTTATCGCTGAGCTTTTTATTCTGGAGAAAAAAAAGTTAAAATGTCGTTAGAAAAGTAAATTAGTAATCTCAGACGTACTTTAGTTACTCATATTCAAAGATATACACACTCAAAAAAGTATCGCGGTATAAGCAGCAAGCATCAAGCCAAGATCTCAGTAGATCGACCACAGTGAATGATGATTTTGCGCTGGTAATGTTTTGTATAACTGTTTTTTTCTTCTAGAGAAATTGAACTAATAACAAAATGTAGGTATTTCAACGTGCTTGTATTACAATCAATTTTGTTGAAAATTAATCAGCATTGCCAGCATAAAACAAAAGACAAAACAAAAAGGAATCATTGACAGTTCAAGTACTCGTGCAAATTAAATGTTAGGAAGAAAGGAAGGGTGGGGGTACTCCCTTTGCCCAAGTAAGGGTGATCGGCGGATGCCATTTGAAAACGACCTCTAAAAGGTACGCACAGATTAAAATAACTGTTAAAGCCATGAGATAAGTAGTCTGCCTCGCAACCGTTTGATACCACGAGATTAGATCAGAGGCGTGATGGTCTATAGTGGTTAGGCGATCGAATTCCGGGCCTAATGGTCTGGGTTCGATTCCCTGCCCGGGCGATTGCGTTATGTCCTTGGGCAAGACACTTTACTCTCTCAGTGCCTCGTCTTCTCGATAAGGACGTAAAGCCGGAGGTCCCGTCTGCTTTCACTCTAATTCCTATATAAGGTGGACGTAAAAGATCCTGTTGTGCTCTTCAAAAAGAGCAGGGGATTGTCTCCCAGCACAACAGCCTTGTCCCAGCATACTACAGGGCCCACAGTAATTGGCGTAAGTTGTTGTGGTGTCCCTAGCTGCCTTCGTGTGAAGGAAAAGCTTATAAAAAAAAATATGGCCGATATCCCTTACGCAACGATTCACCTCTTATGAGCACGCTTAAACGTGTGTAAATAGCAAACTTATTTGACTCATTTACCATGATATGATCCTCCGCGATCACGTACAGCTTTGCTGGTTGTTAGTTTTGTCCACCAAGACATAAACATGATAAAAAAACACGTCATGTATGTGCCACCTCATAAGTTTGGTCTAAATACCGACATCCTTTGCAGGCTTCAGAGTGTGGACTGTAACCTTGAATTTGATTGCGACAACCATTGTTGAAATAGGCGGTGTATATGATTTAGAAAGGCACATTTTTGCCTCCGATAGTTAACTACGTATTTACCGAGAGGACGAGGCACACAGACGTTTCGAAAGCAAAGCGCGCAATTCGAGTTCGTACGATCAATTGAACCATGGATAATAAAAAAGTGTCCTATCCAGTGTTTTTATTATCCACTATGATTGAACCTATTTGAAACTTTCCTCTCGAATTTGTTGTCTTGTCTGTTGTCTTGTCTTTTCCTGATTTAAGTTTTATTCATGGTCGATCACTTTTGTATGTACACTTATTACAAAAATCGTTGTCGCGGCTTGAGCAACAAGCATCACGCCAAGACCGATCGAATGAATGCTCAAACTCCCCCCCCCCCCCTCCCCCCTCCATTTTTAATGTATTTGGTCTATTATAAATCTAATCATCCATTTTTTAACATATTACAGAGAAATGACATTGACGGAGCTTGAAATGTGAAATGTTCATATTAATTACGATATCAATGTTGGGATATACATCAATTTCTACCGTGTTGATATATATATATTGCTTCGTTTACCGCGACTATCATAAATAATAGATATCATTCAGATTCTAGTTGAATCCAATACATATAGTATAGAAATCCAATATAAGTGAACGTTTCATTGCGCCAGCAAGTCAAGACGTCTGACAATCAACTTTGATGTATAAATTCAAAGAGACAGTTAATATCCTGCGCGTGGCTAGACTAGATGTTAATGAATAGACAGTACTATGGATGTATTCAATTTGACGCGATCTATAAGGATACAATTTAGTATTGTTTTAGTTCCTTTGCAGTTCTTTTTCTTCTTCATTCTTTCCCTTTATCATAATCTTCTTCCGCTTCTTCTTCTTTTTCTCCTTTCTTTCTTGTTCTTGTTCTTGTTCTTGTTCTTCTTGTTCTTCATTTCTTGTTCTTCTTAATATTCTTCTTGTTCTTCTTGTTCTTTTTCTTTCATTTTCTTCTTCTTCTTCTTCTTCTTCTTACTTCTTCTCAGGCTTTTTGTTCTTCTTTTTCTTCTCACCTTTTCCTTTATTCTTTTCTGCTTACTTTTCTTTCGTTTTTTTTTTTTTTACAATCAATTTTGTACTGATATATTTTTCAACGCTCATTCATTTCTCTATATTTAACTTTATTTTATCATTCACTTTAATGTTGTAAAAAGAATACGTTTATATACAACATTACTGGCAACAGCAACAAAATCTAAAGAAAAGAAAACTCAAAAACGGCGGATCAAACAAATCGAGTTTGGGCAAGATCGGTAGTGTGAAGGTTTTGCCCATGCAAGGAGGATGATCGAGAAGAGATTTTGTTGACGAGTTGAAAGAGGCGATAGTGCATGGAGCGAAGAAACACGTCGAAATCTTCTTTCTTGTTCTTTCTTCGTTAAAGTATGAGGACTGTTTTGAAGCCGTGTAATTCAAGTATTGTACTGCTGTTCGCAAAGAGTAGGGGGCTGTCTTCCGGTACAACAGTCAGGCCTTGGAGGCTTTATTAACCATCATGATTGTAAACTGCTAGATGGTTTACAGCAGTCCGATAAGTCCTTCGCATATTCATAGCTGTAGCTTTGTAAAGTGCTATGAGCTTTGTAATAGAGGCTTCTTATTATTATCATTGCTTAAAAATGCTTTCATTTTGTTCAATTTGAACAGTTGGAAAAACAGGTTTGATAAGAGAGCGGAAACGACCGTTCTTCACATGGTGTAACGGACCTAATCTAATTGAGATCCACATTAATCAGCTTATTTCGGAAATAACAGGTTAAAATGGAAGCTATCTCTAAAAAAATGATTGAAAACGAGCGACGTTGATATCAATTATTACAACGTTAACGACGATCAATTTAATCCGTCAGTTGATAATTTCAGGTAGTTAAATGGTTAATAACAAAAACAGAAGAGAACTTTAAAAGGCGGCCACTTGAGGTTTTATGTTTTCAGTAGTCCTTTTTCAATTATTAATTTGCTTCATTTTTTTGCTATTACAGTAAAACCCCGCGTATAAGAACCTAGATTTTTCCAAGTCAGCCTGAACAGGTTCTTATATATAAACGGCACTTAACTTGAAATCAGGCTATCTAGGTTCTATTAGAATCACTCACTTCATCATTACAACACCGTTCTTCCTATTTTATTTACATACAGGTTAATGCTTTTGCACATGGCTCTTTTTTTTTTACAACAAAACCAATGAAAATTTCAGCCTGACATGTTCTTAAATTTTAGGTTCTTATACGCGGGGTTTTACTGTATGCTATACGTTAAGTTCATACTACAACGACCATCAATTCAATCCGTCGTTTGATAATTGCAGGTATAGTTAAATATATAATCGGTTAATAATAAAAACAGAAGAGATCTATAGAAGGCGCCACATGTGGTTTAATCGTTTATTGTTTTGTACTCCTTTTTATTTTCTTATTGCTTATAAATTAATGTTTCGAAGAGATTATGCGATTTGAAGTATCTTCATTTTCAAAGACTGAAGATGTTGCAATATTCCTTTAGAATTTTGTTCTTTAGAATTTGACTACAGCTCGCGGTAATTTAAGGAACGGTACACATTATCACTGAGCAATATTGAAACACTTAAAATATTCCACTTCTATAGAATATATAACACACTATCGAGGCTGAGGTTGATCAATTATAACTGTGAAATGGTCAATTGTGAAATAGAACTTAATAATTATTTCGCACATGGCACTCTTTTTTCCCCCTTCTTTTCTGCTCTTTTTTTCAGTGTTTCTTTTTCTAGTTATGTAGTATGATATTTTCTCTTTTCGCCTTTTCTAAAAACCTTCATATTATTAAAATATACAAACAAATTGCACCTAATTGCCAGATCGTTGTCCTGACTTTTGTTAATTAGTGGGAAAGGAATTAATTAAAAGACAAAAGAAGATCACTCAAGCTGAACTCTTTCTTTTGTTATTCCTTTCTTACTAAATTACTAATGTTTTTTTTTTTTTCATGTGACAACATTCTTGCAATAAATCCAAAAAATAATCTTTCCAACTTTTGGAAAGATTGCAGGTAATTCAAGCAGTTGTGCAATAAATCCAAAAATAATCTTACTGTTTTTAAAAGGCTGACACATTATAATTGCCAAGTGTAGAATTATATAATCATGGCAGTTTTCCTAGTTCAAACGTTGCATTTTATATAGTCGAATCCAATGAGCAAAACCTATTGTTTAAATTCATATACATTAGATTCAGCGCATGTGAGATCGGATGAGATCAGACGTTAAGATTACTTTTCATAACATTACAGTGAATGCTGTTTAAATATGTTTTTTATAACATTTTTCACTGGAATGTCTGCATGCTGGCAAGGTCAACAATTTAATGTACTTACTTAATAAACAGCTTTATTTATCCAAGAAATAACATGCCGAGAGTCCAAACGATCTCGGTATACTAGTCAAACATGGCTAGTTTGTTACGTAAACAAGACTTTGAGATCTGAATTATCTTCTGATGTAAACCCCAACTACACTTTGTTTGGCAGTAAAAACAGTACGTTTCAAACCAGTGTATTTAGCAAGATAGATCACTTTAGATTATCGTTATCTAATACATGAGGCTTCAACGTGGAGTTTTAGCTATCTGAACGTATATCACAACTGTACACGCCTCAAGGCGACCAATTACAAGAAACCTTAGTGGGAGTTAAGGATGTTTATGATAAACATTTTAATTCAGTTACAACTACTTGATATTTGTTACCCTAAAACGTAATCTTAGAGTGATTTCCTTTCGCCCTTGAAAGTAATAGGCAACTAATAGTTAGTAGTAGACTTTAAACGCATTGTTTTATTTTGTTCTTTATCAACTAGTGCAAACTAAATAGTCATTTTTCTTGCTGACGAACAAAGGAGAGTCGTCATTGGCACCAGGTGGGAGTTGGGACCGACTTATTTAGTTATCACTGAGTGGCTCTTTAACAGTTTTTTTATACTATAGCATGCTGAGAAACATATATAAATAGAAGAATATTAATAAAGACATGCAAAAAAAGAAGAAATAAAACAGAAAAGAAAAGAAAAGAAAAGAAAAGAAAAGAAAAGAAAAGAAAAGAAAAGAAAAGAAAAGAAAAGAAAAGAAAAGAAAAGAAAAGAAAAGAAAAGAAACGAAAAGAGAAGAGAAGAGAAGAGAAGCGAAGAAAACAAACATATGCATGCAAAAAAGAATTAAAATAAAATGGAATAAAATAAAAAAAGAGAATAGAATAGAATAGCAACGAAAAGAATTAAAGGAAAACAAAATAAAAGAAGCGAAAAAGATCAGAAAATACGCCAATTTGCAATAGAGAATAATGAGCAGTTCTTTATTCAATGTCCAGCATAAACACAATCCACTCACGTATATTAGTGCGTTTCTTACAGGGAACCTCCAACGTCCAGGCTTCTGCATTAGTTTACCAGTGGCTTACAGAGTCTGACCGGTAACCAAAAGGACAACTGTTCAATTCCTGTCCAGATAACAGATAACTTTTTTTCGATTATTTTCACAGCTTGAAACGTTTCACGTTTTAATCTACCAAGTTATTACATACCTAAATTGATTTAAAGTATATTGAGTTATATACTTCAAGGACCCATTGAAATAATAATAATAATATCAAATATTTATTATTATTTATAAAGAGCCACTTTGACATACAACTAATTGCAAGCATGTTCTCAATGTTGAAAAAAAGAATATTAGTAATTTAGTAAGAAAGAAATAACAAAACAAAGATTTCCACCTGAGTGATCTTCTTTTTTATTTTAATTCATTCCTTTTCCACTAAATAACAAAAAGCAGGACACCGTAGTACTTGCAATATTGTGTGTATGTATCTATATATAATCAAATGGGCATCAATGGTTGTATGGTTATAGAGAGAAGAACTACCATTATTTCCTATTATTTGTTTCTTGCTTAAGGTTCCAAACGATCCACTTTGGGAAAATTATATATACTTAATTGCAACGGAACGTTGTCCTGACTTTTGTGATTTAGTGGGAAAGGAATTAATTAAAAGACGAAAGAAGATCACTCAATTAAGCTGAACTCTTTCTTTTGTTATTCCTGATATTCCTTTGTTACTAAATTATGAAAATGTTCTGTTTTCATATGACAACATTCTTGCAAGTACGTGCATCACGTACTTTTAAAGTTTGTCGGTCACAGAGCAGCATGTTCTAGAGCACGCCTGTACTGTTAGACCATGCAGTCATACAACAAGCGACTCAACGTAAAAGGCTCCCTGGTGATTCAAAAGGAAATTCACCTAATCATTGTCGTTAATTACCTTGCCGACAGTGATATCTCCCTCAATAACGTAATATGAAATACAATCGGAACAAACGGCAAGAGTTTTGTGATATGAAAATCCATTGATGTTTATTGGTCTTGATTATTGACTTTCGACAGGTGCTTCAGCGCGCGCTATCTTTAATCATGGATATATAAAGTGGACATGAGACTTATAGCAGTCACTCTACAATCGATTAAGAACTGTCAGTAACTCCTTCAAGATGAACACAAAGGCTATAGTCGTTCTAGTAATGGCCATGACATTAATCGTCAATGAAAGTCAAGCACTTGGCACTGGTGTTTTAAATGGTAAAACGGGCGGTAAACGTGAATCAGGAGTTCTAGAGAAACATGCAAAGGTAGGAGTTATTGGAACGTCTAGAGGTTTCTTAAAGTGATGAATCAACAGCTACTTAGTTAACAACAATGACTGAACGAGGTACAAATAAGTTATAGAATATCAACCCCGGATATCAACACGTCTAAAGCGTCTCACTGAAAAGTTAAACTGACTATAACAATACTGAGTAAATGGATTGTTCCACAGTTATACTCACTGCAACAATGACTAAGTACTGGTCATTCAAATAACTAAGTAAATCGAACCATCCACAGTTACCGCTGACTGTAAATTAGAAAAGACCGAATATTGGTGGTTCAATTACTCCAAGTACTCAACTGAGAGTTAATCAACGAGTTTAACACTGAGAAAACTCAAATAACAGAAATAAATAGATGCATCCACAGTTATTCATTACAATTAAGACGATCATTTATCTTATAACTAAGACGACTTGTATATAGTTGTGGCTACTTAAATAATGAACTGAAATCGCGGATGCATTCTACATCTATTATTCATTCAGGGTGGGGAAGAGGGGGTACTCATCACTTATCACGCGCCGTTTTTTTATGATTTCACGGATCACGGATAACGTCTTCCCCGCACTGTTCATGGTTCCTTTAATTTGACCAATTTGAATTAAGGATTTTTGATTAAGCCTGGTGATTCACGATCCCTTAATGATCAAAAAGACATGATTAAACACTCCGCTTCCACCTACGTCACTATAAAGAAGATTTAGTATAGTAGTGGTTAGTCAAAAAGTGAGAGCGGCTCTCATTAAACCGTTAAACACTCTTTAATTTAGTGTATCACTTTTTTATGCACCCTAATTTCATTGAGTTCTTTTGTTGTTATTTGAATATCAATCTTTAACGGCTAATACACTTTTTTCGAGGGTTAATGAAGTCATTTAACCCGTGAAATAGATATTAGACTAATACACCTTAGCAGTCTCTAATTCCATTGTTTTCTTTTGTGTCTATTTGACTATTACACTTTAGCAAGTAATTTCTATTTCACGGGTTAAATGCCTTCACTCTAGTAGACTATAGTCGTCAGCCCCGTTTTTTAATTTTTAGCTTTTTAAAATTTATTAAAATAGAATTCGAAAGGATGCATATAAATAAAAGAGGTCTACTTGTAGAAACTCTATAATATACACCTAATCCAAAAAACGTTGTCGGGTCCGCCGCACAGTCCTCGCGCCAAGACCGTGAAGGAAAACACAGTGAATATTTTGATGAGAGTGATAAAACAAGAAAATAAAAGTAGGCACAACACTATTTCGTTGAAAAAAGTACCACACTAGAGTGTGAACATGCAAATAAATTAATTACTGATTAGATATAACCAATATCTTTCACAGTCTTGGCGCGAGGACTGTGCGGCGGACCAGACAACGTTTTTTGGATTAGGTGTATATGTATCCAATGTTACTCACTGCAAAGCCGAGCAAGCTTTTAAAAGTAGTATATAATCAAATAGCCAAATAGATCAGTGCACCCATAATGAATCACCTTGGTATTCTTGTCTGACATCGTGTACGTTTAATATTCAATAGCTACATTAATAAGACGTTTCTTTTCAACAGAGATACTATCAAGAAAACGCGATACAAAACATTTGTACATTAGCCAAGAATCTACCGTGCGAAGACATCCTTAAAAGAAGATCATCCCAAGAATAGAAAATATACACAACAAAGAAAGCAAGTCACAAGTGCTTTCGTGGCTTTCTTGGCTATTTTAAAGAGTATTTTTTATTGCGTAAAGTATTTTAGGATATGCATAATGTACATACCCAAGAACAAATAAATTAGTTAGTCTGCAATAAAAGCTTGTCAAAATGGGCGTCTAGTTTTATTGCTTTCCGTCAACATTTCAGATAGACCTAATCGGCTAACGCGTTGCTATGTACGCTTCGACCCAATTCAAAACCTCTGAATAAAAACGTTTGTTCCAAACATTTTCTACGTGATATAATGATACATTAGTCAAAGAATGGCATTCCCTTAAGACGCGTTAGCCGATTTTTGATTGAAACTTCAGCTAGGGCCACAGGGAGTACGACGCTACTGCTGCAAGGGAAACTAGAAGGGGGTTATAGAGTGCATGCCATTCATCCGTCAAACTACTATTTAGGACGTATCAGAATATTTAGTTATTATCTAAAGTAAGAATTCACACAATACACATTACAATGAAGGATACAATAGTCACACTGTTCTGCTCAGTGATATCCGCAAGTTTGTACAAAATATTGCTTAGTTTTGTTTCGCGGTTACATGGCGTGCACATTGTAGATAAAAGGCTGCTCCCGCCATCACCCTAACCAACCAACCAAACACACAAAACAAAAACAACACACAAACTACAAACAAATAAACAAACAAATAAAAAATAACAAACAGAACAACACTCAAACAAACAAACAGAACAACACTCAAACAAACAGAACACTCAAACAAACAAACAGAACAACACTCAAACAAACAAACCAGAACACTCAAACAAACAAACAGAACAACACTCAAACAAACAAACAGAACAACACTCACTCAAACAAACAAACAAACAGAACAACACTCAAACAAACAAACAGAACAACACTCAAACAAACAAACAGAACAACACTCAAACAAACACAAATAAACAAACAGAACAACACTCAAACAAACAAACAAACAGAACAACACTCCGGCAAAAAAACAAAAACAAAAAAACAACAAACAGAACAACACTCAAACAAACAAACAAACAAATAACAATTACAACAAACAAACAAACAGAACAAGACACAAACAAACCACTAAAGACCAGTGCAGAGTCTCATGGCAATGACCACAACATTTTATTTCGAATTCCCTATCAATGTTAACAATAGTCACTACACTTAAATAGTTCGACGGTACGAATTGCTTACTTCTACATTTTTCCAACAGTCTTAATTCCTAGAATCCTAAAGCTCGTTTCCATGACCCTCGCCGTTGCCTCTAGTAACAACAGCCTATCCATATTTACTTTGGCAATTTCGCCTGTGTTTTTATCCTTCTCGATACAATAGCAATTATCGTAAAACTCAGTCGTAGTTGTGGCCAACTCGTAAAGGTATTCGCACAGAGAATGCATAAGGAGGTCGTCTAAAATCCGAGACAAAACCTCAGGAAAGCGACTGATACATTTGCCGAGTTTCCACTCTTTAGGGTGTTCAAGACTGACCCGTGTCTTGGCGAAGCTTGCTTCAAGTGTTGCTTTGTCGACTTTAGCATTTCGTTGAATTGACCTGCAATTATCAAATGGAGTATATTAAATTGCTGACCATGGACTATAAAATACGATTTTATTATACATGCATGTCACTGAATAATGAAATTATTTCGTTTTCTATAATTATAATATATAATGTACAAAATTTCTCGATTCTGGTTGGACGAGAGGAGTACAATTAAATAGTAAATTGTACTCTGCATGAAGATTACCAGTACTCCATTTTCACGTCATTTAGCACAGCTGTTCTATTTGATAAAAGGAGCATTTGCACAGGTTAAGCCTTGATTTGTTGTGACAATGTTTACAAATTCCAAGCCAAGCACAGAAAAATACTACCGCTAGTCAATAGAAAACACATTTAGATTTACTCCCAATCGAGATTATCCCTGTGCAAATGCGCCTTTTGTCAATTTGTACAGCGATGCTAGATAACATGACACTGGAGTATTAATTTCAGTATATTATAAATAAAAAATCGCACAATCTTCTCGTACAATTTGCACAAAACTTTTGAAATTTTGAAACCTTTCAAAGCATCACTCGTACCTATTGGATCAGTTGTACTCAAGTTCGTGTGATTTCCTATACTAATCATATTACGATATTCCTACCTGATTCGAGTTAGTGCGTAAAGTAAATATACCGCGGTATTTCCCTTGTCATCAAGCATCTAAAAAAGCAATACAGGATCAGAATCAATGGATTGAATGTATGAATAACAACTGGACCATTGAATAGATGAAATTTAAACATAAATTCATAATTCTAAAAAAATGAAGATGCCGGTGTGCCGAAAAAGGGTGCTTGTTCGTGTACTACAAATTAACCCATTGTGTTATGTTAGCTTCGTTCTATTGTTTAACTTTAGGTCGTTAGTTGTTTTTATTGAATTACGTAGACTGTGGGCTCACGAAGAACATGCCAGGGAAAAGGAACTTCTTAGACCCTTTTTTGCTGCAGGATCTTTTTCGATCACTTTTGTGGTGAGAAAAACGATAGCTAATATAAATGAAATTTGTAAAACCGTAAAAAAATGTTAACTTAAGGAGGCTCGGGTCAGTATTTTTCGCGCTCACCCAGCGACGTTTGAAAGGCCGTAGTTCCCGCGTCAGAAAGTATTTTGACAAGATTTTTTAACACATGTCTACATATAGAATAAAGTTTTTAAAAAAGTTATTTTTAATAAAATCGATAATATTTTAGCCGACAAATGATAACGCCGCCGAATTTCTATGTAGCCTATTTTTGGGAAAAATCGACCTAAACTTTTAAAACCACATAGCCTACTTTAAAGCTGTTACCTAGGTCAACAATCTGGCAAAGTTTAAAAAAAATTCATCTCACCGATTTGGAATAAAAACGGGTCATTTTTTTTCCTAGCAAAAATTCATTGTTTTATAATATTTACCGATAACAACAGACTTTGAACAGATAAATCAAAATCTTTCCAGCCAGGTATTAACAGGACAATTGTCTATATTGTCTGTGAATTTCAACTAATTTAGTCCACGGGATTTCTTTTGGGAAAGGATACAAATCGGCAAAAGTTTGTCAGTTTTTGTGCAAAACTTCTAATTTTTACTTCTGAGCACGCTAACGAAAAGATCTGAGATAACTTTTTTTTATTTTTTAGCTATCAAAAGTTCACCATATTTTCAAGTGCGCCTCTAAATTTTATAGTGATTGAAATATTTTGAGGCGGTCAAATAAAATTCTGAACGTGGGTATATTTGCCTTCGCTTTGCAGCGGCCGGTTTGTTTTTATTTTCGAGTTATACATGATTTGCATGCTTTTGCTTTTTTATACCCACGTTCAGAATTTTATTTGACCGCCTCAAAATATTTCAATCACTATAAAATTTAGAGGCGCACTTGAAAATATGGTGAACTTTTGATAGCTAAAAAATAAAAAAAAGTTATCTCAGATTTTTTCGTTAGCGTGCTCAGAAGTAAAAATTAGAAGTTTTGCACAAAAACTGACAAACTTTTGCCGATTTATATCCTTTCCCAAAAAACATCCCGTGGACTAAATTTGTTGAAATTCACAGACAATATAGACAAATGTCCTGTTAATACCTGGCTGGAAGGATTTTGATTTATCTCTTCAAAGTCCGTTGTTATCGGTAAATATTATAAAACAATGATTTTTTGCACTGAAAAAAATTGTCCCGTTTTTATTCCAAATCGGTGAGATGAATTTTTTTTAAACTTTGCCAGATTGTTGACCTAGGTAACAGCTTTAAAGTAGGCTATGTGGTTTTAAAAGTTTAGGTCGATTTTTCCCAAAAATAGGCTACATAGAAATTCGGCGGCGTTATCATTTGTCGGCTAAAATATTATCGATTTTATTAAAAATAACTTTTTAAAAAACTTTATTCTATATGTAGACAAGTGTTAAAAAATCTTGTCAAAATACCCTCTGACGCGGGAACTACGGCCTTTCAAACGTCGCTGGGTGAGCGCGAAAATTACTGACCCGAGCCTCCTTAACTTTACTGACGTCTCGAGCTTTAGCCCTTCGTCGGAGTAACACATTCCATTCATTACAAATGTCTTTCTATTACCCAACGTTTATATCAAACACCGACGCAGCCTATACTAGTTTACTCGCTAGTTCCATATTTTGTGAGAGTCAATTTTGTGACCGGGATCATTTTTACGGCTCAGGAAACAAATGAACAAAAAATGATGAAGCTGCGAGCAGAGTTGCGTGCTAAAATATTTCATGTAGGGGTAGTGACCGTCAGTTTGAGTCTAACTAGACGATTTATCTGTTTAAGCTAGTCGTGATTTACCTTATCAAACGAGAATACGTAATCGTTGATTCTGTTATGTGAAAGATCTGCGTATTTCACACAACCATAAGCCACTGCTTCACTTGTTGCTTTAAGTTCTTCTGTTGAAAGTACCTACAATGTACAAAGAAACACATACGTTTTCCACTGACATTCAGTTTAGTTTACGCACATATTATTGTCAAAATATACAGCTATTTCCAAAAAACTGTTGGTGAAGGTTTTGCTGCATGCTGCTTACCAAGCTTGAAATATGTCATATATCATATGTAAATAATTTTAACACAGGATACTTTATGCTGGAAAACCCTGCAGACAAAATTTGGAAAAAAGTCTTACTGTTGTGACTTTTCGCTGCTTGGATTCATATCATCCATAGTGCATTTCGGGCTTGGTATGCAACATGCAACAAAACCGTCCACCAATCTTTTTTGAAATAATAGCGTTATACTATAACAGAACGGAAAGAAAAATAAAGTTTATCACAACAGACCTAGCCTGCAAAACAGGCGTTCTTTCGGGTTTTGGGGAAAAATTGTGTTTGGGTCTTCTTGTGTTGAACGGGCGAGCATAAAATTAACACAGGAAGCCCAAGATCCTAAATTTCCAAAAGCCAAAAGAACGCCTAGCCTGCTCTGCAGGCTACAACAGACCAGTTTCATGTTATCTAGTACCGCTGTACTATTTGATAGAAGGCGCATTTGTACAGGGATAACATTAGCAGGCTACAACAGACCAGTTTCATGTTACCTAGCACCGCTGTACTATTTGATAGAAGGCGCATTTGTACAGGGATAACATTAGCAGGCTACAACAGACCAGTTTCATGTTACCTAGCACCGCTGTACTATTTGATAGAAGGCGCATTTGTATAGGGATAACATTAGCAGGCTACAACAGACCAGTTTCATGTTACCTAGCACTGCTGTACTATTTGATAGAAGGCGCATTTGTACAGGGATAACATTAGCAGGCTACAACAGACCAGTTTCATGTTACCTAGTACCGCTGTACTATTTGATAGAAGGCGCATTTGTACAGGGATAACATTAGCAGGCTACAACAGACCAGTTTCATGTTACCTAGTACCGCTGTACTATTTGATAGAAGGCGCATTTGTACAGGGATAACATTAGCAGGCTACAACAGACCAGTTTCATGTTACCTAGTACCGCTGTACTATTTGATAGAAGGCGCATTTGTACAGGGATAACATTAGCAGGCTACAACAGACCAGTTTCATGTTACCTAGTACCGCTGTACTATTTGATAGAAGGCGCATTTGTACAGGGATAACATTAGCAGGCTACAACAGACCAGTTTCATGTTACCTAGTACCGCTGTACTATTTGATAGAAGGCGCATTTGTACAGGGATAACATTAGCAGGCTACAACAGACCAGTTTCATGTTACCTAGCACCGCTGTACTATTTGATAGAAGGCGCATTTGTACAGGGATAGCCTTAGCCTGATTTTCAAACGGGCTTGGGTCCTACGCTATCGCTTTCTCCCCAACCTTTTTGCTTGAATGAAAGCGATAGCGTAAGGCCATGGCCCGTCTAGGATAGCCTCAATTCAGAGTAAATTCAAATGTGTTTTCTATTTTCAAACGATCACATTCTTACGTACTTTGCTTGGGATTTGTGAATATTTTGCCAACAGATCGAGGCTAAGCCTGTTCATATGCGCCTTTTGTCAAATAGTACAGCGGTGCTAGATACAACAAACTGAAGTATTGGCAGCAAAAGTTTCACCACTATAATTCTGCACGCCCACAAGTGTACTTCTGAGGATGATTAAAAAATTTGAAAGAGAATCTTGCTGACCAAGGTAGTTGCCCGGCAACCCACCGCTGTCCACTCATAACTCAATGCCCAAATTATTTCGCTTGGCTATCGTGTTTTCCATTCAATTTTACCTTATCCCTTCCTTTCTCCTTCAGTTTCTCTTCAGATCTTTTTATTCCTTCATCCAGGAGATCGATAAGGCGAACAGTTTCACCGGATCGAGTCTTGAACTTCTTTCTAACAATAGAGTATTATGAAGTTATAGAGCGATTTCATATAAACTAATTTAAACATGCTAATGAGTAAAATAGCAATGTTAACGAACTTCGCACAAATTAGCATACATAAATAAAGAAATATCGCTTTTTTCGTTTTAACTGAAAGTATTCATTATAATACAGCATCCAGTTCTGATTTTCTTAAAGTTATTTAAGAAATGATATGTGCAACTAGTTACAAAAATATAGCTCGCGCGGTCCCTTGACATTCTTATCTAACCTGAGTATCAGGCTCTAGGTCCCCAGTCCCTCCCCGCCCCCTCCCCGAAGGCCTGATACTCAGGTTAATTCTTATCCAGAAGATCTCGCTTCGAAGCGCGCAAAGGATTGTTTGTCAAAACGAACAGTTTCAAAATGGCGCCTCAAGACTGCAACGATTTCAGTTACTTTTAGGCATTTTCCTTTTTTTAATTTGTTTTTATTGTTTATAGAGCACCAGAGAGCTTTTGTTGTCCCAGATACATATAATTTTTTAATGTAAAGTTATGTTAAGGACGTATTTATAGACGGTTAACATGGGAAACAACTCTCTCGAAAGACACCATT
The DNA here is from genome assembly GCA_949775045.1 of Metridium senile. NCBI lineage: Eukaryota > Metazoa > Cnidaria > Anthozoa > Actiniaria > Metridiidae > Metridium > Metridium senile. The sequence goes on from OX459095.1 coordinate 43,316,714, forward strand.
TTGGAACTGTTGCCGATGCGAAAAAAAAATTCTGATTGGCTTATCTTATACTAGCCGGAATATAATAATAATAACCTGTTATAGGACAGGGAGCCCAAGCTCGTCACTTGTGATGTTTTACTGTAAATGTATGGAGTCGCGAAATATCCTTTAATTCGCTGTGCCTCAATTATATCACTCTAATTGAGCTAAAACTCGGTCACAGACTATAAAACAGTTATACACAACTATCTACGTCAAAAGAAGTCTTTATTATTGTATATTTCAGGCACAGCGAAAGGATATTTCGCGATTCCATACATTTACTGTAAAACATCACAAGTGACGAGCTTGGGCTCCCTGTGGTTATAGCCCTGAGGATGAGCGATTCGTGTTCTGTCTATCTTTATAACTGCACACAGCACGCGCACTTAAATTTCTTGATTATCGCAAGTCTCGGCTTTTCAGCTTCTGAATGATCTATTACACAAACTTACTTGTCTTCCCCGAGTACAACACCAAAGCCCACGTGATCGATACGGACACACCTTGGATCATAAATCTCTGCTTCACGGCTGGCACCGAACACAAGCTCAAAATGAGACGCCTAGCAACAAAAATGAAATACATTATAACGTTTATGAGGGTGGCATGAAAAAACATTCCTTTTATTATAATATATTACATTATTATTATTATAATTTTTCCCGCAGTTATTACTTGTAAAAACTCTCTCTCGAACGTAATTTCTAGAATTTTGATTTTGCCGTGCCATGCCTTGACTGTGAGCTTTTCATAGTCATACGAAATCTGCTCAATACCAGCCCTTAATGTCACTTTTACATGGCTTACCTGCCCTGCATCTGTCACATAAATCAACCATTGGCCATTCTCATCGTCAACCCTCTGTTTCAATGCAGCTAAGTCAGAAGTGTCATATGTGTAGCCACCGTCAGACTTGACAACGGTTAGTGGTACTTTATGTCCAGGAACAAACAAGACTTTACGGCCATCTTCTGTTATAACTTTTCCTGGAAACAGATAAGATTTGAATGAACATCTTGCAATACATCCATGTTCAAAACATTTTGTGGAAAGTAATCATGATCATTAGACCGTACGTAGCATACAAGGTTAATTAATAGAATGTAAAATTAGATTGTATTCTGAGCTTCTGGATCCATGTAACCATTGCACCTTCCTCAAGGTTTGTATATACAAGGCGACAAGTTGCTGTGATTTGTTGCTGTGACAGGTCGCTTTATGTGTATTGCTCATTTGTCGCTGCAATTTCATGCACAGATACAAATCAGATTGAATTGGTGTGATTTGCTGCAGAAGAAAGATTTTGTTGCAGCGACAACTGCAACCTGCCTTCACCATGCCTTAATACTGATGTAGTTTATGTTATTCATTTGTCTCACAAAGGTTCGGACCGTGACGTTTCAACTGCTACTGCTAGCCTTCAACAGGTGCTGAATAGACTGTAATGAATCTTATATTACCTATCATCGTATTCCTTTAAGGATCATTTCACATTCTGATTGGTTTGGTGGAGTGGTTGTGAATTGTCTGCATCCACGAATTTTGGGAATTTCAGGAATTTTGATTCCCTATTAATGTTCTTATATTAGGGTAATCGAAGCACGATTTGTATGGCTTTCTTTGACTCTACATGTGTAGCTGTTTCAATCAATGCACTTCATGTTTCCCCAATCTGGTAGATGGCCGGTGGTACTGGCAAGTTCAGAAACAGCGGCCATCCACCATATTGGGAAAATTTGTGAGACAAATGAATAACTATTAAATTTTATATCTCATATCCACAATGAATAATCTATTTTATAACTTTATTTATTTGTTATTCAAATTATCCTTTGAGGATAGAATTTACACTAATGTGCCTTCCTTTCGGCATTATACTGGGTTAAACAACCTGTATTTACCATAATTGCACTGACCTTTGTGTTCAAGCATTTGTACAACATCCCCCATCAAATTCTGATAAAATGATTCTCCTCTCTCAATCAATGTAACATCAAGACGGGTGTAAATCTTGGCAAACTCTGGTAAGGATGGAGAATAATAATTATTATAATAAATATTATTATCAATTATTGATATAATTATTTTGAGGCCATGAGAAAGAATATGAGAAAAAACACAAAAGATAAAAAAAAGAAAAAAAAGATGGTGTTTCAAAGTGAAGAAATCCATGAATGATGAAGAAAAAGGACAAAAGAAAGAAAAGAAAAAGGCCAATAATTGTCAAGGACAAAAGAGTGAAGGATTGGACCAAAAAGTAAAGAAGAAGGAACATACATGTATTAGACTAAAAATGAGAAAAAATAGAAACAAAAAGAAGGGAAAAGTGAAAGGGTGAAGGAATCAATGAAAACAAGAAAGAAGGGAAAGAACAAAAGAGGGGGAACCAAAAGTTAAGGGGAAGGAGGCTAAGGAAATGCAAAAAGAAAAGAGCAGGGAAGGATAGAAGAGAACACAGAATAAAAAATAGAAAGACAGGAAAAAAACAAACAAATGAATCAACTTACAATAAATTTAAAAATAAAACAGTGTTGGCATTTCTACATGTTGTATTCATTTACCTTTCCTTGACACGTCACAGATCAAGTTCCAGGCCTTCCTGACATTGGCTTCTCCATTTTGTAATTGGACAACTCTTTCATATGCTCTTTTCTTAAACTCTTCTTCTTCATCAAATCGTTTCTTTGATTCCTGAATCACATACAATGTAATTATCATCATCAGTTGTTCCAAATTAAAAATAGGGTTGTTAAACTTGTCTAATTTGTACGCTTGTTCTGTCTACTTTTGGAGTGAAGATCCACCTAAGTGCTCAGACTAATTAAGTGCTTAGGTAATTAATAATTACCATGGAAGAAACAAGCATACCCATTATGATATACAGATACATTCATGAGAGAAATATCATATGCCCTTGCAGGGCTCAAACTAAGACAATAATTTGGCCTGCCACTTCCAGATGCAGAAACAGTGAGATATGATTTCCAGAAAATTTTCACTGCAATTTTATTATCAATTTGGCAGTTCATAATTATTTTTGCCTGCCAGACCTTAAATTTGGCCTGGCATTTGGCCATTGGCAGGCAGTTATTTCGAGCCCTGCCTTGGCAGGAATTGAGCCATTATGATGTTAAGCTTACTTTGTAGAAAGCTTGTAGGTCACTAATTGGTGGAGAAACCTCAGCATAGTCAGGAAAACGATCTTGTAGGTGAGCAATGAGCATCCCAAACTGTGTCCCCCAGTCTCCAACATGGTTTATACTGTGGAGCAATCAACATCAACAGGATATTACAATCATACACTGTACATGTAGATATCTTAAATCTCAAGTCTTGCTTTGTTTTTGTTCAAACAATGTAATTTAAAATAATAACAGGAAATACCTGTAGAATTGTACTGTATTGTAGTGTTATAGTAGTAGTCCTATTTAGAATTTTAGGAAGAATAAAAACAATGATAAAAAGAAAGTCTTGCAGCTCAAAAGCTGAACTACTGGGGCTGGTAAAATGTACGAAGGGTGAATAGCGCTATCCACCAGATAAATCCTTAACCAGTGGATAAAATCTAAAAAAGGTATGCAGTGGATAAACTTTTATCTGCGGATAGCTTTATCCACCCTTCGTACAACCGGCCCCTGCTAATGTTTGTGATGGGCTGACACTTTTGTTTTCATTCAGGACATTCAGCTTCATACAATCACTCAGCAAGTGTTGTTTGACCTAAACTCCACAAAAAGTGATAAAGTAAAAGAAAATGGAGTCAGAATGATTTGCAAACTTTGAAATTTCACTGGAGTATTACATAGAAAATTTTGAAAGCAAAAAGACAGAACGTGATATAAAATTACTGAATTTTTTTAATGAGTCAGGAACGAGGAGTCCACAAACTATCTCCACATGCAGGAACTAGATAATTATTTAGCAGAGTTGCCATTGAAAAATTACAGTAAAATATCACTCAGTGTGTATACAATAAAGTAAATAGTACATGGAAGGTGCTTTACACAGATTTACACACTTGCTTGCTCTTATCATAAATCTCACTTAATTATATGACAAACTCATGGGTAAATTCCATATGCTCTAACTTTCCATGTAGTATTCTTTATCAGACAAAATCTCATATCTTACCGTAAAACATCATGACCAACAAACTCTAAAAGTCTACAAATACTGTCACCAATAATGGTGGACCTTAGGTGACCAACATGCATTTCTTTGGCAATGTTTGGAGAAGAGAAGTCCACAATGCATCGTTTCTTACAGGATACAGCTGGTGGGTGAACTCCACTGACAAGAATGTCTTTTAGCATATCATGCACAAACTCTTTGTTGAGATGAACATTGATGAATCCTGGGCCTGCGATTTCTGTCTATTGAATGAATTTAAATTTGAATTATGACATAGACAAGTAACATTAAGTAATTTAGTAAGAATTAGGAATAACAAAAGAAAGAGTTTAAGTGATCTTCTGTTAACTTGCCTTTTAATTAATCAAAAGATACATTGCAACATGTAATACGATTGCAACTATATTATATGCAAAACAAGTATTTTTTCATGTACACTCAATATTTGTGTAATTTCCCCCCACTTTTTTTCAGTACATTGTATATAATGCATTCTATATTAAAGAAATTGAGTTGGTGCTAAGATAGAAGATAGCTACCAGTATTCATTACCGCTTCAAGGGATAATAGTTATTACAGCATCTTTCATAATAACACAGCATCCAAAGATCAGACAACAGCATGTAAAAGGCCTTTTATCACTGCTGCCAATCAGAATATCCAAGGTACAGACTGAATATTTTTTATTGACGGCAGCGTAAACCACCTTTTTCTTGTTGAATTTGAACATTGGTGGTCCAGATCACGTAATTATGAAAAACTGTAAAATATCTGCTATATATTTACCTTGACAATCACATCATTTTGTGGGATATTTGCAACAATGGTTTCAGCAATACTTCTGGGGTTAACATTCTGTCCTTGGCTTTTTAGCATCTGAAATGGTATTGAAGTAATGTCAATCCCTTGAAATCATCAACATAATAGTAACATCATTATTAATATACATTGTAATGAACACTTTTTAGAATCTGATTGGCTAAGAGCCTGCAAATTATTTTCATAATCAGCCAACCTACAGATTAATGAATAATAATTTGCTATTGGTAGGTTCTAATCAGAAGAACTTAATTTGCTAATACAATTTAATAAGAAAACTAGCAAAAAGAAATTACAATGTTTCGTTGTCATCGCGACAATTAACATTATCAAGTAAATGATGGTGCATTTACTTGAAAATGTTATCGCAATGACAATGAAGCAATGTAATTTCTTTTTCAGGGTTCGTGCTGATGTCAGTAAACAAAATCTAAGGAGTTTTCAAGGACCAAAAAGTAATTTTTAAGCACTTTTTGCGACAACTTTGATATACGAAAATTTACGAATTTACGAAAATGATGTACAATACTAGAATTTTCACTTAACTTTAGCTAGAATTAAGGAGTTTTTAAGGAGTTTTTGATGATTTTCTAAAATTCAAGGGCTTTTCAAGTGCCCTTAAAAACGTAAATCAAATCTAAGGAGTTTTCAAGGAGTTTAAGGAGCTGAGTAGCACGCACCCTGCTTTTTGCTAGTTTTCTTATTAAATTGTATTAGTAGGTTGCACCTGCAATGCATTATTCACCAAAAATATCACTTTACTGTGCACTTTTGTTGTTTTCTTCCTCAAACATCATACGTTCCAGCAATAAATTATAAATACATGTACCTGGTTTATAGCCATTGAACTATTACACTGATAATCACCAAATCTTTCTTGCTGGGAAGCCTGGACAACTACTGGGGCATTCTCCAAATTAGGAAATGCTGTTAAGATTGCATTCCTGAACAACTCGCTCAGAACAAACTGGCAGTTGGTCATTGTTTTCTTGGATTTAACCTTTTCCACTTCAATGCTCTGTATAAAAAAAATGTTATATATTCTATGTTATATTTAAAAATTTTCAGCAGAAATTCATATTGAAATATTCATGAACTAAATATGTGAATCCAACCTAACATTTCATATATTTGTATTATATATAAGACATTATCATCACAATCATTATTATCATCATTATCACCATAATCACGAAAATCATCATGATAATCATCATTTTAATCATCATCATTATCATATCATCATCATTATCACCATCACCATAATCATCATAATCATCATCCTCATCATCATCACCCTAGTAATCATAATAATAATTATCATTATCATCACCATAATAATCATCATCATCATCGCCATAGTAATCATAATCATAATAATCATTATCATCACCATAATCATCATAATAATCTTCCTCATTATCATATCCTCACCATAATCATCTTTATAATCATCATCATTATCATTATACACCAATGAACAACCCAAGCAAGATACATATGTAAAAGGTACGTCATTATTAAAAACTTATAAACCAATTATTACATGTATCTAAAATATACCAAATATTTTGCTTGGGAGATATATCAACTTTCAAATGAAATTAACCCTCTTTTTGAATCATCCAATCAATTAATCATTCAGTTTTAAATTAAGAAAAAATGATGCAATAAGCCTCCAATTTACAAGTCAATCATGATCGAATTTTATAACCAAAACATGTACATCCATTGTACAAAAAAATAATAAATTATTTATAAGTGCACTGACCCTTTTAAGTTGATTAACTTGGTATTTCAGCTTAGCATTTTCAGTTTCCAAGTCTTCTAGTTCATTACTCTTGTTGTTCGCAGCGGGTTTGATTTCTGCAGCTAAAACTTTTGACTTCAGAGATTCAAGTCTTTTCTTCAAAATTCCCATCTGATCTTCCTATATTTGGACAAAACAAAAATTACTTTTAAAATAAAAAAGCGCCTTTTATAAAGCCAGGGTTAAATTAAATTCTAACCGCTATTTTGGCGCGTTTTGTATATTCTTCAACCAGCTGATCTTGATCGGCCATTCTGGAATACTTGATCGTTCCACGTGTCAATCCAAGGTTACAAGCTCTGTGGAAGTATTTAGGAAGATAACGGCTTGATTGAGGTAGAACGGCAACCGTGAAATGCCTTACGCCTAGTCTTACACCTTGAGAAGCCAAAGAAACTGGAACAAATAATCTCATTCACTCAGATTCCGAGAAAAGTTCATTTCCTTCTCGCTTCGTCGGCAAAAAGAAATTTCACCAGGTAGAGGCTACCAAGTCACAAGGCTCGGTTACACAGCAACCTCAAAATTCAAGATGGCGGACGGAAGTTTGGGTGATATTCGATAATGTCGAGAAAAATGACATTTCTCTTGTAGATTGTTTCTCGCTACGTAAACAAAAGTGTTTCAGAAAGGTTTTATATTAGTTTAGGTTTAAAATGGGCACTTTAGGTGATTCGTCAGTTGGTATTTGGACGTTCATTCCCTCTCCACATCCAACTGATAAGTGTGGAACGAATGGCTTGCCTCTGACACCCAACTCTATAGTGGTCATGGGAAAGTTTGAAGTCCTCAAGACCTTATACCATGAGAATATATGTCAGTATTTAGACATAGTGAGAGCAAAACATGGTAAGTCAATATCACAGTGCGGAATTAAACATTGAAACTTGCAATATTATGACTGTGTGTTAATTGTCAAGATATTTGAGCGTTTTCGTATAACAAATTTTTAACATGCAGATCAGAATATGTGTAAAATAACATGCTAATAAGAGGTGCATGTTATAAAATGCTTCAGTAAATTGTGCGCATTCTCTCAGCTTTAAATAATCAAAATAAAACATGATTGACATCGAAAACATTTATAGATCGATTTCCTCGAATCAATGTTTTCAACAGTGGCTTGTGGCTCACACATTTTTAACATGCAAATGAGAATATGTTTAAAATAATATGCTAATAAGATGTGCGTGTTATAAAATGCTTCAGTGAGTCGCGCAATCTTGTCCCCATTCGCCGCTAGCTCTTACTGCGCATGTTCAGGCTCTATGAACTACATGTATCTTGGCTCTGGCAAACTCCAAACCGGATGCCGAGAATCTGGGCATTTTTGCACTGCGCATGTTTGATTAAAATCCTTCAACCTGATTGGCGTTGCTAAGTTGCAATAGGAGGTTAATTAGACTAATAATAGAATTTCTGTTGGAATATTCGTCTTCACAGACGTTATTGATAACAGAATGCAATCAAATTTTAACCTGGAAATTATTTCATGTTTAATCAGAAATGCTATCTGTTCAAATATACATTTAATTATATAATATCTTGATCGATCCGCTGGTAGAAAATGCTTTCATATAGGCATAAAGGATTAGTCAGAAAGGATTTTGATGAGAATATAGCGAGTCAGTGGCTGCAAGCTGAAATAAAATCAGTCGTTATTTACGGGTCAAGAATAATAACTAAACAGCAGAGCTCACGCGAAGAATTCTGAGAAATTTTGCTACAACAACAGTTCTTGATGATAAACTTTCCTTACCCCGTATTCAGGTGGTAACTTGTATTAACAATTTTCTGATATATTTTCGGTTTCGTTGAGAATCGACCGTTATTTTTGAACTTCCGGTCAATCACTTTGTTTTCTCTAAGGACCAATCATGTGGCTGGATTCAGTTGGGTAAGCCAGAGCCAAGATAGTTCGTCGAGCCTGAACTTGCACAGTAAGAGCTAGCGGCGAATGGGGACGAGATTGTGAGTCGTGCTCTCAGCTTTAAATAATCCAAATAAAACATGATTGACATCGAAAACATTTATAGATTTCCTCGAATCAATGTTTTCAACAGTGGATTGTGGCTCAAGGAAAATAACGAAAGCAAATAGCTGCACACCTCATTAGAATGTAATTATTTCATACATTGCTCATTTACATTTTAAAAGTGGGTTATACGAAAAGGCTCTAATGAATGTATGTTTATGTTGTCTGGAATGCAGAAAGGCTAATTATCGCTGAGGAACATCATGAAAATAACTTGTATAAAATGATGAAAGATGGAAAACAATTCAGGTATAATATATGTATTATAATTTCTTATAGTTTCCGTGAGATCATACTCAGAAAAAAGTTAAATTCCATTATATTCTGTTAAATTTTATTCTTGAATGCAATTTACAATAAATTACAGCGCGACGCACCTTACCGTGGCCACCTAATTAAAGTTTTGTACAAGTTAGCTTAGCGTTCAAAAGTTTTTCTTTTCAAATAAAAAAAAAACTTGTACAAAACGTTAATTAGGTGGCCATGGTAAGATGCGTCTCGCTGTAAATTTAGGATCTTACATATAAATGGAAACTAGCCAGTAAACTAATATAGGCCGAATGTGTCAGTGTTTTCACTAATTGATAGTAATAGAATGCATGAGCTTAAGCCCTTTGCCAGTGAGAGTAGAATTTCATTCTATAACCTCAGGTTCTGACAGATTATTTGCTTTTTTTCCCATCCAGCAATGAGGAATTGACAAGAATCATGTTTGACATAGTTCAAGGGCTTGCTTTCTTGAATAAACAAGGGATTGTCAGCAGAAATGTATCTCCAATGAATATTGCAATGGATTCAAAGGTAATCTTTCAACACAGGTAGCCCAAACAATATTACATGTAATTCAAATGAACCACTAAAACAAACAATATATGGAAGAACCACTGAGGATGTAGCTATACACTGTAACCCCGGATGTAATGTAATGTATACAGTTTTTCTGATATCTCAATATTTTTAAAACTACAATGTAAGGCTCCGAGAATTTGTTGAAATCATGAAAAATAGCAAGGATTTGTATGACTGCTGACATATTAAACTCCTGTAATTTTTGATGATTTCCAAAAATTCAGAGAATAAGTACTTATTGACTGAGTGGGAGGGTCATAGGCTCGGTCCATGCGTCATGACCGCGAGCCAAATATTTTCCCATATGGCCCGACCTAACTCAGTCAATAAGTTTTTTATCATTTGACCCACTCTTTTTAATTGTGTGTGATGTTTCAAGTAACTGGTCCATACATGTTTGTACGGACCAGGTGGAAAAAGCAGTACGGACCCCATCACATGACTTTTTCAGAAGGTTTTCTTAAGAGAGCATGCCTGGCAAAATACAGGTCATATGATAATGTTTGTTATGACATTCTCTTTTGAATTCTGGAACTCATTTTGTGCTATTCTTAAATTCAATATGCAAAAAAAAAAACCATCCCAAACTAAACAGTCTATTTTATTGTAGGGTATTAATATTAGAATATATTTTCCAACAGGGGAAAGCTAAGCATTCCAAGTTTGGGTTATACCATATGACTGCTAATGGTTCATTGGTTGCTTTCCCAATAGGGTGAGTCATTTGATATGGTACTTGCATGACCCACCATTAGGATTAGTGTAATATTCATATATGTAATTTTCATTGGATCAAATTTATTCCAACTAGTTCTCCCAAATATATGGCACCAGAGGTGATTGGTTCAGGCCCAGGTCTGTCTCCAGTGTATGGACCATCAAGTCACAAGGTAAGGGGGCTTCATTTATTAGTGTATTGGGGGGAGGGATGGTCACATTTCTAACTGCTCTATTGTTTTTATTATTCAACAACAAAATTTTCCAAAGCGGACGAAAAGCTCAGCGGGCACTATGTGCTGATAGTATCCCACCGCGGCGGGCACTATCACGTCACGTGATCGCCTCTCGACCAATGAGAGCAGAGGAAAACTTGTTGTTAAATTATAATCTTTGATAGTGAAGTTCTAATCGCCACTATAAATTATAATCAATAGTTTTTTTAAATAATGAGAAATATATATAATTATTAATATATATATATAATAAAATCAAAATAATTATTATTAATAAAAAAATAATTATTACTTAAAAGTAAAAGTTAGTAATAATTAACTAATTGAACATTTTATTTTATTAAATGGTTAAATGTAGAAATAATTGATCTGCAATATTATTTTATAGGTTGATGTTTGGTCTGTTGGAATGGTTCTACTCAATCTAATCCTGGTTTGTATATTGTACCATGATGACATACTTGAAACAATTAACTGTTTATAACTATAACTGCGCTTCCCATTCACACACAACCAACTTGATCTTCAAACACAAACAAAACACATACTTTTAAAAATGTCTATTGCAGATCAGCGATAGACTCGCTACACAGTGTATCTGGCTGTAAAAATAATGAAATTGCTTCCAAATTATCTGGAATTAAAGTCAGGGATTTACTAGGAAAAAAAAGATTTGACAAAAAGACAAAGAGAAACTTGAATTCTATCCAAATTATGTTTATAACTTACACAAAGTCTTTGTGCAACCACACATCCTCAGTGCTTTGAACTTCGCACACGGTCAATAGAATGATGTTCTTAACACTAAGAGTAGCCACTTAGGCAGAAAGCTTGACAAAATAGAACAACAACAACAACACTAATAATAATACCTATTTTACAATTTAGAGTAACACTTTTTCCTTGGATAATTTTCAAGTGACTCTCAAATAAAATTTTCTATAAAACTAATACAAAATTAGATATAAAATAGCAACAACAAATAAAAAAAGCAAAGATATTTTGAATTTCAATACAATGTACTTGTATATATTACATGTTCTAATTGGTTTTCTTGTCAATTTTTTAGGGAGGAACTTTATGGCAGGATGTCGAGGAGTGCAATGAAGTACAGAAAATATTTGAAAAGATTATGTCCTTAGTGAATCAACAAAAGGGTAAGGAGGACTGAAACTTTACCAACAGACATGTATCACACTTGCATGAAATTATAAGATATTTGTATATTTCACAAAATTTGCATAAGTACAGATTTAAATGGGAAAGTACAGATTTAAATGGGAACCTGTTATTCATATATTAGTAAAATTGCAAAGTTTATTGCTAATTTTTTATGCTAAGAATTTTTTTAAAGAAATCCGTGTCTATGACTGAAAATGAGGCTTGTCTGGCTACATATTACATTTCTCTGTGCATTTTCTAAATTTCAAATTGTGAAACAAATTTAAGTATTGCAAGCTATTAAATTAAAGTGTCCTAAAATGCAGATTATATATTAAAATATAATAGCTAACATTGCTCCTTTTTTACAGAAACATATGAACATTGCTTGAACATTTTAATCAATGATAACAAGTCACCAGAAAAACTACAGGTAGTGAACAAGGAGTTTGCTGTGTAAATTATGGGAGGTTTTATTAATTTTTTTATTTGATGTCACACACTGGCCTCTGTTCGAGTCTTGTCGTCAAACTCGTTGCCTACCACTTGTTAATATCAATTCTAACTTTATCATGTTTTGATGATAAAAAATGTCAAAAACTGAGTTGTGATGCTCAAAATAATATTATCACAATCAGTGGAAAGGCAATTTAAGCATGATCTATCAGATGAAGATGACTTTAGGTCTATGCTGCTTAGTACATATGTAAATGTAAAAGGAAGCAAACCATCTTCATGAACAGAGTTGAGAAAATATTCACAAATCATAACCACCTGTCATCAGATTTATCAATCATTGTACATTATCATTACCGGTATCATCATTGATCATTATCATCATTGTACATTATCATTACCGGTATCATCATTGATCATTACCATCATTGTACATTATCATTACCGGTATCATCATTGATCATTATCATCATTGATCATTATCATTACCAATATCATCATTGATCGTTATCATCATTGATCATTATCATCATTGATCATTATCATCATTGATCATTATCATCATTGATCATTGTCATTACCAATATCATCATTGATCATTATCATCATTGATCATTATCATCATTGATCATTATCATCATTGATCATTATCATCATTGATCATTGTCATTACCAATATCATCATTGATCGTTATCATCATTGATCATTATCATTACCAATATCATCATTGATCGTTATCATCATTGATCATTATCATTACCAATATCATCATTGATCGTTATCATCATTGATCATTATCATTACCAATATCATCATTGATCATTATCATCATTGATCATTATCATCATTGATCATTATCATCATTGATCATTATCATCATTGATCATTGTCATTATCATCATTGCTATCATCATTATAAGCCTCTTCTGTGGAACAGGAAGCCCAATCAAAAAGATAATCATTATGATTATCATTATCATCACTTTTAGTATTAAATTATTTCTTAATTCTACCAATTTATTATTTCAGAATTTAAAACCAGAACTAATTTCAATTTTGAAAGCTTGTCTTACAATCAAACCCTCAGAAAGGTATAGTCAGCAAAAGTTGTTATTGTTGACTTCTTGTGGGAAATACTTTGAAAAACGTTTTGGAACAAATCACAGGCAACTAGAATGTTCCATGCCACCCGATATATAATTATAATCATATGATGTGCAATTTTTCATTTGTTTAAGCTAAATTTTATAAATAAATAATAATAATAATAATAATATTTTGTCATTTCAAAAGAGGGGCTACCCATCCCCCTACCACCCCTGGAATTGCCCTAAAAGTCCCATCTGTCTGGATATTTCAATTGAACAAATGAACCCTATACTATACTGTTTTGTTTACAGACCATCAGCAACAGACCTTCTCGATCATGAGCTGTTTAATAGTTTTGATAAAAACAAGGTTAGTTAACAAATAACTTATGGCCCGGGCAACAGTTTCAACATTTGCTTCAACATCCACTCGATTTTGTTAAATGGCAATGTTTAAACGCTTTTAAACTCTTTTAACATTGTTGAAACATGTTGAATCATTGTTGAATTGATGTTGAAAGAGTTTAAAAGCGTTTAAACATTGCCATTCAACAAAAACGAACGAATGTTAAGCAAATGTTGAAACCGTTTGCCCGGGCCATAATGCTCAGTCATGGTTTATACTCTGATAACTGCACAACAAGCTTTAAACACTAATATAATTGGGTGTACAATTTACAGTCTTCGATCATTTTGCAACTTGTGACTCACAATCTCCACCTAGCTTATATAATACTATTAAGCAATTTAAGCAAATGCAGTTACACCGAATTGCAAGAATGTTGTCACATGAAAAAGAACATTAGTAATTTATCAAAAGTACAAATAACAAACGAAAGAGTTCAGCTTGAGTGATCTTTTGTCTTTTGATTAATTTCTTAGGGTACGAGTGAAGTTTTTAAAATTGAATGAGCCTTTTAAGCGAGTCCAATTTGATAACTTTCAAAACATCACGGGTATCTATGACTGAATTACAAATTGGACGAGAAGATCGTGCAATTTTTTATTTATAATATACTGAAAAACTAATTGGTACTCTGCAGAGTACAATTTACGATTTAATTGTACTCCTCTCTTCCAATCAGAATCGTGTAATTTTGTACAGTATATTATAAGGAGTATTTAATCATCGTTATCATCATACCATCATCTTCGTCATCACTTCATCATCATCTTTATCGTTGTTGATCAAAACCTTTTTCATTTGCCATGGGTTTTACTAAACTTTAATGTAAAATTCCTTGGTTCTTTCAGGTAACACTAGAAAACGGAATCCAGCCATTTCCATCAACTAAGCGTTCCGTTGGTATAGAACTCTCTGATTTACGTAATGAAGCAAACAAACAATGTATGGTTACAACTATCTTAAACGCATAAACAAACAGCAAACAAACAAACAAACACAAAACAGAGATAAATAACCAACCAACAAACAAACAAGAAACCCAGAAACACACACAAAAATACAGACAAACAAAAAACAGATACAAACAAACAACCCGACAAATATCCAGAAACAACAACAACAACAAAAAACAGACAAACCAATAACCAAACAAGCAAACAAACAATGTAAGTTTACAACTATCTTAAACGCATAAACAAACAGCAAACAAACAAACACAAAACTGAGATAAATAACCAAACAACACACAAACAAACAAGAATCGAAACCCAGAAAAACACACAAAAATACAGGCAAACCAAAAACAGATACAAACAACTAACAAACAAACAACCCGACAATTATCCGGAAACAACAACAAAACAACAAAAAACAGACAAACCAATAACCAAACAAGCAAGCAAACAAACAAACAAACAAACAAACAAACAAACAGAAAACCCAGAGACACGAACAAAAAAATCAAGCAAAGAAACAAAGAAACAAGGAACCAATCGAACAAACAAACAAAGCAAAAAAAAACATTGAAATAAAACTAACAAATAAAACAAGCCAAAAAACTTGTTTTTGGGTGAGATGTATTATTTTATCTATGATTTGGGCGTGTGACGTAACAGTAAATATGATCGTAGACGCCAAATGAAATAACATGTTTTCTTTCTTTGCCTTGCAGATGACGAGAATGAGGATCATCTTGCATACAGGTATGACGTCCTAAAAACATGTTATCTATTGTGGATATCTAAAAGTAATACACCATAACACTGAATGACATTAGTCCCGAGGCTGCAAACTAAATTGTGTTAAAAACTATATTAAATTGAATTGCGTTCGGTGTATAAGTGAAATAAAGATAAATGAGAAAAATATCTATTCTATTCTGCTTACCCATTTATGGTGTTCAATTTACTCGCCCTGGGACCCCCATAGTTGCCCCATACTTATTTGCACGTTGCGTATACAGTGTGGTTGGTCCTTTGGGTGTAGTGCACATCGGACTAGAAAGCCGAAACCGTGGGTTCAAGCCAAGCCAAGGGTAATAGTCCTTTTCACAGTTCCGTTCAGTGACCAAGAATGGTAGTTCCAAGTTGAGGTTCGCGTTGCTGCGCATGATAAATTATAGTTTTTCTATGCGCAGCAACTCGAACCTCGACTTGGAACTATCATTCGTGGTCACTGAACTGTGAGAAGGACTATTGATATTTTTCTCATGTATACACCTATTTCAATTAACGTTGTCCATCTGAAATGGTTGATCTGAGATCGATAGGAATTGTGGGAGCTCGTTAAACTGCAAATGCACTATTATAATCACACTTGAATATTAATGTTTACTTCTGAAATACTGTTATCTGTAATTCATCACCATTCAAGTGTGATTAAAACAATGTATTTGAAATTTAATGAACTCCCACAATTCCTATCGGTCTCAGATCAACCATTCCAGATGGACAACGTTAATTGAAATAGGTGTATGTTATTTTACTAAGAAAACCCACACATATCAGTCGGGTATTTTTGAAAACGGAGTTTCTTTCTGTATTCAAAAAGACCTGGGTCCACACGTAGCGTATTGGCACCGTATTCGATCGTTCACACGTATAAACTAAAAAGATTTGAAAACGCTAGCTTCTATACAATCAATAAGGCGCACGCATGACTGGATTGTAGCTTTGACGTCATCGTATTCAAAAAGCTCCGTTTTCGCCGTCTACACTTATACGATAATTTCTAAAATCTCCAGTCTGGAGAGCGTATTCGAAAATCTCCGTTTTTGGTGACCGAAAACACCGTGGAAGGCGTAAACGGAGAAAAAAACCTCCGTCCAAAAAAATACCCGGTTACTAATTAGTATGTTATTTTAGCATGTAAACATAGGTTGTAATCCTTCTAACAAAGGAACCCCAAAAAGACAATGAACACCATTGAAACTTGACTCATTAAAAAAGTCATTACGCAATTGCTGCTTATGTAAAAATAAACCAGGTTGCCATATCTAATGGCTACTAAAACAATTGCGATCGATATATCTACATTTGTTTACTGAAAAAACAACCGAGTAGTAGCTACTCAAATAGACGAAAAAGTCGACGTATTTATAGTCAGTCACTGCCAAAACGATTGAGTAGTGATTACTCAAAATAAATGAAACAGTTCGTCCCTTTTGCGGTTTAAAATTTGTGCATGCATCCGCAACACTAAAAACTACTGCGCTGGAGATTCCGTGCACGTGCCCCGTGCAGTATAATTTTCATGGTTATGTGAAAAGGTTATATGTAAACATTCGTGTGTGTGCTTACGACTGTTTTGCGCTTTGGGAGGTGCTAAATTTAAGGAGTCTTTGTGATGAAACAGCAACTTGTCTTAAAAAGGTAAATTTACATATCAAAGTAGAGTACAGGTACACTAAAAGTGTGTAATACTTTGCACTATTTACCACTAAATAGTGTTGATTAAACAATAGAGAACAATAGAATTAGCAGTATTTAGCAGTATTAAGTGGTATTTATGTTGCACACTTTTAAAGTTTGTACTCTAGTTTTCAACTTTATAGAGAAACTAATTTTTGCGTATTTTTGTTTGTGTTCGTTTTTGTTCGGAGGATTATTGTTGTACATTTCTAGAATCCTTTCTATAGCCATATTAAGTGTGCCAGAATTTTAATCCCAAGTCTTTGTCGACGTTTTGAAGGTGTTGAATAGGAATACAAAACACGCTAGATCTTTTGTTTCAGCTCACCTTGCATCCTCGGGAACCCAGGGGTATTCTTCTGTCGCTCGTTTCTCGCTTCCACAACATATACCCCTGGGAACGTAGTCTGTTGGAGCTTGTTCCGGAAGTCAAAATTCAAACTTATTTAACGACTTTCTTTGAATAGTTATCTTGATTTTCATTGGTCGACCTAATAAGGTCGACCAATCAGGAAAGAGCTGAATTTTGACTTCCGGAACAAGCTCCAACAGACTACGTTCCCAGGGGTATATGTTGTGAAAGCGAGAAACGAGCGACAGAAGAATACCCCTGGGTTCCCGAGGATGCTCACCTTGTTGCTATGAAGAGTAAGTTGTAATGCGCTAATGGTCACATAGATTAGACCAGAGCTAACTCTGATAGCACTTTCCAACAAGAACTTTAAGAGTTAAGTTTCCAGTCAGTGGTACTATTACGACATGGACATGGACCAACCAATAGAATATCAAACCGGTCTGTCGTTTTCTGGTGGAGGGATTCGTTCATTAGCTTTCTGCTCTGGCGTTTTACGAAGATTGCTTCAAAAAGGAGTCTCCATCGATTACCTGAGTACCGTCTCTGGAGGTGGATATGCTGGTGCTTCGTACATGGATTGGAAATTCAGGAACGGTGGAAAGGACGATCCAGCCTGGCATAAAGTCTACTTCAAAAACCTGCGCAGCAACATCAACTTCCTGTGTGACTGTTACAAAAGCTCACTCCGTGGGTTCGTGGATGCAGGTGTGCTTTTCCTTCTTGTATTTTCGGTTACTTTTGGGCTTTCTGTGGTAAATGCTTTCGCCTTTGCTATTCCAACTGCATATTTGGTGGATTTCTTTTTTGGTGAAACTTTACGTGCCCCTTACAATTGCCTGCACAAGACAAACTCTTCATCGACTGACCCACTTGCGTGTGAGCTACTAACTATTGATTCCAATTTGGAAAAGCTTTACAGGCTCCTGATCATTCTATTCGGCGTCTTTGCAGCCTTTTATTTAATCGATTCCCTTGGATTAGGCAGAAAGTTTCATTACTTTTCTCGACTATTTCGCAATCTTTCAGCCTTTGCGCTTGTTTTCGTTTTTGTGCCATGGGTCCTGGAAGTGTATATTCACTATGCTCCCAGGTGGATTAGTATACTAATTATCGTTATTGGAGCGCTGTTGTGGATGGGGTTCCCAGCGTTAAGAGAAAAGGTCTCCATAGGTCTGATTGTTTATATACACTCGTATGTAGTCAAGTGGAGGGTCTTTAGAGAACCTGTTCTAGGGTTCAAATATACTCATGATTACTTCTGGATAGCTGTGTGGATATCTGGAATTCTTGTTTGGATTTATCCGTATGTTGCTTTAATTCGTATTTATGCAGTACACCATTATATAAGGTATGTATAGGCACTGTTATGTAATAGTTGTTATAACAGTTATATGCGAAGGGTTTTGAACAATGGATTCAAGTCACGGTTCTTGGGCAGGAACAAAAACTTGTCCCGAAAGCTTCAACTTGAATCCATTGTTCAAAACCATTTGCATACAGCTGTAACACAGCTAAAAGAAATGAAAATATGGTGATATGATAATTGATTCTCCTGGGTTATTAATCTCCTGGGGAGACTCAAGAGTAGAATAGTGTGCTCGTCGTATATCTCATATGCGTAAAAACTAGCGATTTTGTATCTTTGAGGGTATTATTATTATTATTTATTATTATTATTTTAGGGTATTATTTTTTATTCAGTGTCATCGAAAATCATATACAAACGTGCAAAAGGCGGAAGCTGAAACCGCGTTTTTATTGTTGGCGTTTGAGCCTCAGAATCCGGGGGAAGAGTTTCTGGATACTTTCTATTATTATTATTATTCAGTATACATTCACGTCTCCTATTTATTTGTCAATCATATATGATCATAACATACACAATACTATTAACATTGCTCTGAGATCTATACGTTCGATATCTTGCAGTTTATTTTTAAAAGAATATATACCAGTTTTTATTATAATATTTTTTATTTTATTAAGAAAATGTTTAAAAGTATACTGATTATTTTATAGGTACAGAGTTCAAAGATCTTTTTTCTCGCCACAAAGTACCGCACAGATGACTTGCCTGTCTTGCCGAGATTTGATTCACTGGTTTTATTGCTGCTCTTCTTTGCCAGAACAAAGTACAGCAAATAGACCGCTAACACTCGATGATTTGGCCAAGACCAAGCCAGAATATTTATGCAATGTCACTGCGAACAACTGGAAGAAAGATGCGAAAGATGGGAACGATTTCGAGATTCTGACTCTGTCATCTAAAGCAATAGAGCGCATTGACCGCGGCCGTGAAGAAAAGGAGTTTGGTAACGAAGGGTTTCTGAAGCCACGTGACGTTGAACTGTCCACTGCTATGTTAACATCTTCTGCTTTCTTGTCATATGAACTTGGTAACTTACAAGGATCAACCAAGCCATTCCGTGAACTAAGGATTATATTTGGACTAGGATTTGGCGCTAGTATAGTTTCTCAGCCAAACCTTACGATGACATCGTATGCAAAGGTAAGTATGCTTCTTAGTCACATGACAATATTAGAGGAATAGAGAGTGAGAACACTGGGATTGGCTGAGAATAAACAAACCAACATGCAATGAAAGTACAAACAAAGACAAACAAATAGACAAACAAACAAACACACACACACACAAACAAGCAAGTAAACAGACAAACAAACAGGCAAACAAACAGGCAAACAGACAAACAGACAAACAGACAGACACATAAACAAGCGAACAAACAGACACACAAACAGACACACAAACAAGCAAGCAAACAGGCAAACAGACAGACAGACAGACACATAAACAAGCGAACAAACAAACAGACAAACAGACACACAAACAAGCAAGCAAACAAACAGGCAAGCAAACAAACAGACAGACACACAAACAAGCAAGCAAACAGACAAGCAAACAGGCAAGCAAGCAAACAAACAGGCAAGCAAACAAACAGACAGACACACAAACAAGCAAGCAAACAGGCAAGCAAACAGGCAAGCAAACAAATAAACAGACAACAAACAACAAGCAAACAAACAGTCAAGCAAACAGGCAAGCAAACAGGCAAGCAAACAGGCAAGCAAGCAAACAGGCAAGCAAGCAGACAAACAAACAAGCAGACAAACAAACAAACAAACAAACAAAAAGACAAATAAAGAAACAAACAGACATTCAGTCAGACAAACCAGCAAATATATAAACAAACAAACAGGCACACAAACAGAGAATCAAACAAACATCAAAACAGAATTCGAAAAGACAGACAAGCGAACAAAACGAAAGATTGGATAGAAGGGTTGAAAACTGTTATTTATCTGCTTTTTATGTCTTCAGGTTCTTCCTCTATGTCTGCAGTTGTTTTTTGCACTATCAACGACGATAATTCCTGTGCTATATTACTATTGGCGAATCTACCTGTTTGAAATAGTAGGATCATTGCTGTTTGTTAGTATCATGCTGGTGTTGATGCTTATTTCTATCATACCAACTGGTGCTGTAAACCCTGGTTTGATGGAAAGATTTGCTAGGTAAGATATACTATTACAGTTTTTAAAAATATATATTATACCATAACCATTTTACCATTACCTTTTCATTTACCATTTATGATTGTTATGGTATTTGCAACGGTTATGGTGGTAGCCGAGGTGGTAGCCGAAGTGGTAGCCGAAGTAGTAGTTGTAGTTGTAGTGGTGATGGTAGTGGTAGTGGTAGTGAGTGGTAGTGGTAGTGGTATAGTGGTAGTGGTATAGTGGTAGTGGTAGTGGTAGTGAGTGGTAGTGGTAGTGGTATAGTGGTAGTGGTAGTGGTAGTGGTATAGTGGTAGTGGTAGTGGTAGTGAGTGGTAGTGGTAGTGGTATAGTGGTAGTGGTAGTGGTATAGTGGTAGTGGTAGTGGTAGTGAGTGGTAGTGGTATAGTGGTAGTGGTAGTGGTAGTGAGTGGTAGTGGTAGTGAGTGGTAGTGGTAGTGGTAGTGGTAGTGGTATAGTGGTAGTGGTACTAAGTGGTAATAATAGTGAGTAGTAGTGGTAGTTGTAGTGGTGATGGTAGTGGTAGTGGTAGTGGTAATAATAGTGAGTGGTAGTGGTAGTGGTAGTGGTAGTGGTATAGTGGTAGTGGTAGTGGTATAGTGGTAGTGGTAGTGGTAGTGGTAGTGGTATAGTGGTAGTGGTAGTGGTAGTGGTACTAAGTGGTAATAATAGTGAGTAGTAGTGGTAGTGGTAGTGGTGATGGTAGTGGTAATAATAATAGAGAGTGGTAGTGGTAGTGGTGATGGTAGTGGTAATAATAATAGAGAGTGGTAGTGGTAGTGGTGATGGTAGTGGTAATAATAATAGAGAGTGGTAGTGGTAGTGGTGATGGTAGTGGTAATAATAATAGAGAGTGGTAGTTGTAGTGGTGATGGTAGTGGTAATAATAATAGAGAGTGGTAGTGGTGATGGTAGTGGTAATAATAATAGAGAGTGGTAGTGGTAGTGGTGATGGTAGTGGTAATAATAATAGAGAGTGGTAGTGGTAGTGGTGATGGTAGTGGTAATAATAATAGAGAGTGGTAGTTGTAGTGGTGATGGTAGTGGTAATAATAATAGAGAGTGGTAGTGGTGATGGTAGTGGTAATAATAATAGAGAGTGGTAGTGGTAGTGGTGATGGTAGTGGTAATAATAATAGAGAGTGGTAGTGGTAGTGGTGATGGTAGTGGTAATAATAATAGAGAGTGGTAGTTGTAGTGGTGATGGTAGTGGTAATAATAATAGAGAGTGGTAGTTGTAGTGGTGATGGTAGTGGTAATAATAATAGAGAGTGGTAGTTGTAGTGGTGATGGTAGTGGTAATAATAATAGAGAGTGGTAGTGGTGATGGTAGTGGTAATAATAATAGAGAGTGGTAGTGGTAGTGGTGATGGTAGTGGTAATAATAATAGAGAGTGGTAGTTGTAGTGGTGATGGTAGTGGTAATAATAATAGAGAGTGGTAGTGGTAGTGGTGATGGTAGTGGTAATAATAATAGAGAGTGGTAGTGGTAGTGGTGATGGTAGTGGTAATAATAATAGAGAGTGGTAGTGGTAGTGGTGATGGTAGTGGTAATAATAATAGAGAGTGGTAGTTGTAGTGGTGATGGTAGTGGTAATAATAATAGAGAGTGGTAGTGGTGATGGTAGTGGTAATAATAATAGAGAGTGGTAGTGGTAGTGGTGATGGTAGTGGTAATAATAATAGAGAGTGGTAGTTGTAGTGGTGATGGTAGTGGTAATAATAATAGAGAGTGGTAGTGGTAGTGGTGATGGTAGTGGTAATAATAATAGAGAGTGGTAGTTGTAGTGGTGATGGTAGTGGTAATAATAATAGAGAGTGGTAGTGGTAGTGGTGATGGTAGTGGTAATAATAATAGAGAGTGGTAGTTGTAGTGGTGATGGTAGTGGTAATAATAATAGAGAGTGGTAGTTGTAGTGGTGATGGTAGTGGTAATAATAATAGAGAGTGGTAGTTGTAGTGGTGATGGTAGTGGTAATAATAATAGAGAGTGGTAGTTGTAGTGGTGATGGTAGTGGTAATAATAATAGAGAGTGGTAGTGGTGATGGTAGTGGTAATAATAATAGAGAGTGGTAGTGGTAGTGGTGATGGTAGTGGTAATAATAATAGAGAGTGGTAGTGGTAGTGGTGATGGTAGTGGTAATAATAATAGAGAGTGGTAGTTGTAGTGGTGATGGTAGTGGTAATAATAATAGAGAGTGGTAGTTGTAGTGGTGATGGTAGTGGTAATAATAATAGAGAGTGGTAGTTGTAGTGGTGATGGTAGTGGTAATAATAATAGAGAGTGGTAGTGGTGATGGTAGTGGTAATAATAATAGAGAGTGGTAGTGGTAGTGGTGATGGTAGTGGTAATAATAATAGAGAGTGGTAGTTGTAGTGGTGATGGTAGTGGTAATAATAATAGAGAGTGGTAGTGGTAGTGGTGATGGTAGTGGTAATAATAATAGAGAGTGGTAGTTGTAGTGGTGATGGTAGTGGTAATAATAATAGAGAGTGGTAGTGGTAGTGGTGATGGTAGTGGTAATAATAATAGAGAGTGGTAGTTGTAGTGGTGATGGTAGTGGTAATAATAATATAGAGAGTGGTAGTTGTAGTGGTGATGGTAGTGGTAATAATAATAGAGAGTGGTAGTTGTAGTGGTGATGGTAGTGGTAATAATAATAGAGAGTGGTAGTTGTAGTGGTGATGGTAGTGGTAATAATAATAGAGAGTGGTAGTGGTGATGGTAGTGGTAATAATAATAGAGAGTGGTAGTGGTAGTGGTGATGGTAGTGGTAATAATAATAGAGAGTGGTAGTGGTAGTGGTGATGGTAGTGGTAATAATAATAGAGAGTGGTAGTTGTAGTGGTGATGGTAGTGGTAATAATAATAGAGAGTGGTAGTGGTGATGGTAGTGGTAATAATAATAGAGAGTGGTAGTGGTAGTGGTGATGGTAGTGGTAATAATAATAGAGAGTGGTAGTTGTAGTGGTGATGGTAGTGGTAATAATAATAGAGAGTGGTAGTTGTAGTGGTGATGGTAGTGGTAATAATAATAGAGAGTGGTAGTTGTAGTGGTGATGGTAGTGGTAATAATAATAGAGAGTGGTAGTTGTAGTGGTGATGGTAGTGGTAATAATAATAGAGAGTGGTAGTTGTAGTGGTGATGGTAGTGGTAATAATAATAGAGAGTGGTAGTGGTGATGGTAGTGGTAATAATAATAGAGAGTGGTAGTGGTAGTGGTGATGGTAGTGGTAATAATAATAGAGAGTGGTAGTGGTAGTGGTGATGGTAGTGGTAATAATAATAGAGAGTGGTAGTTGTAGTGGTGATGGTAGTGGTAATAATAATAGAGAGTGGTAGTGGTGATGGTAGTGGTAATAATAATAGAGAGTGGTAGTTGTAGTGGTGATGGTAGTGGTAATAATAATAGAGAGTGGTAGTGGTGATGGTAGTGGTAATAATAATAGAGAGTGGTAGTGGTAGTGGTGATGGTAGTGGTAATAATAATAGAGAGTGGTAGTTGTAGTGGTGATGGTAGTGGTAATAATAATAGAGAGTGGTAGTGGTAGTGGTGATGGTAGTGGTAATAATAATAGAGAGTGGTAGTTGTAGTGGTGATGGTAGTGGTAATAATAATAGAGAGTGGTAGTTGTAGTGGTGATGGTAGTGGTAATAATAATAGAGAGTGGTAGTTGTAGTGGTGATGGTAGTGGTAATAATAATAGAGAGTGGTAGTTGTAGTGGTGATGGTAGTGGTAATAATAATAGAGAGTGGTAGTGGTGATGGTAGTGGTAATAATAATAGAGAGTGGTAGTGGTAGTGGTGATGGTAGTGGTAATAATAATAGAGAGTGGTAGTGGTAGTGGTGATGGTAGTGGTAATAATAATAGAGAGTGGTAGTTGTAGTGGTGATGGTAGTGGTAATAATGGTAGTTGTAGTTGTAGTTGTACCAGCACCACCACAAGTGTATTACAGAATGTATTACAGCGATTGGCCATTGATCCAGCCATGCGCCGCCGTATTTGTTGATTTCCAGAATTTAAACGCTCTAGTAAGGGAACGTCTGGAAATCAACAAACTCGGCTCGCGATCGCTCAAGTGCAAATCCGGCGCTGTATGAACGTATGTTAATTACTAATCTAGTATGAAACCATTACCGATTATTTCATTAAAAACACTTTTTTCTCAGGTGGTGTATCATCAATATTTACCATGTCAGACTCATACGACAAATGATTGGCTTGACAAATACTGGACCCACCCCCTCCCCCGTTATGTCATTAAGTGACGGTGGTCATACTGAGAATCTTGGGCTGCTTCCTTTGCTGAAGAAACGTCTACCACGTATTGTGGCAGTGAATGGAGGAGCTGTGGAACCTGGAGATAATTATGCATCAGATCTTCTAAGAGCCCTGCAACAAGCCCGGGAAAAATTGCATTGCTCCTTTACTGGGGTTAGCGGTCGCGACATTTCAGAAGATGTTCGTGCAGAGTTTGTCGATAAACCATTCGGTAACCAGCCGAGGAGTTATCGATTCAAAGTCACTTACTACGAACAAAGTGGACCACATGAGGAAAAAGAGGTCGGCAAAGGAGAGATTTTACTACTGATGCCAAGACATCCTAACCATGGAGTACGTCAATTTCAAGACTGCAAATGGGCTGATTTTGATAGTGATAACAAGATGGGTTTTGACAAGTCTATCTGGGGGCCTGGGCCAGCGCTCAAGGCTTCAGACGTCGATCGACTATCAGGGTGCTGCTGTCTATGTTGCAATGTAAAACTCCCTTGTGATCTTCTAAACGGATTTCCAAACCATTCGACTGTCAACCAATTTTTCACACCACATCAGTTCACTGCATACCACAGGGAAGGCTATCACGCATGCCTCGAAGCTGAAGCCGCTGAATTCCTCGACAATAATAATAATAACGGAACAAAGACCGATGTTGTATTGAAAGAACCGTGTAAGCTCGAAAACATTAACGAGTTTAATGTTATACATGTTTAAACTATATTTTAGCATTTAGTTATTGTCATTTTTTCGTTTTTTTAGGATAAGAACAATTTTACGGTTGTATTTTAGATTGGCCTCCACAAGCGTACATTAGAATCGTAAACATTTTCTATTTATATATACCGAAAGTGCTCAGGGATATGGTTTTACATTGGGCTACCATCCTCCAGTTTTACGATAAAATTGAAAACAATGTAACTTTATTATGAAAATAAATCAACTTTCTCCTTTACCAATTGTTATTTTTGTAGAATAGGAACGATTTCACAGTTTTACACTGGACTTCCATCCTCTAGTTCTACGATAAAATTGAAAACAATGTAACTTATATTATGAAAAAAAACGGTCATGAAAAACGGTCATGCGCATTAGTAACGCGACACAAATCGAAAAAAAATCGACAGGCTTATGCTCTCAAGTTAACAGAGAATGTAGGAAACCAGAATTTCCTATCCTTGATAACTCGGCAACCGCGTCATTAATTAATCATTAATTAATATTAGTAATTTCGATGTGCTCTTTCTATTGAAAGCATTGTTGTATTTTAAAACTGATTATCTATGATATGTTCATTGCCACGCCTTTATGCATAAGGTGTATAATGTGATTTATTAATTAATTGAGTTGTTCTCTTTCTTCCGCTTAATTTTTTCATTTCGATTTTCAGTTTTTTCACTCAAATAAAATATCACTACACTGTATGTGTGGGGCAGTCTCCCCCGCAGCGGTTTATAGTCTAGTTCCATTCCCCTATGTACTCTCGACCGTAGGGGATTGGATCGAGATTAAAGAGATTGAAAATGTGTGGGGTAAAATGTGCTAAAAGACGATTATTTATTAAAAGAACGGCTAGAGATAGACAAAGATTCCTTTTACAATAGGCCAGTTGCATTATAACGTCATATACTACCAATACCAGAATGCTTTGCCTACTTTCTTTTATCAAATATTTAGTGTCAATATACCTCTTTACCTCCATATGCAAATTGCCCATTTCTGACCACGTGTCATTCCCTTGAGAATTGTTCTTTTATGATGAACGTGTTATATCATTTACATGAGAAAGAAACAATTCCCAAGGATAGCATCACGTGATCTGAAATGGGACAACAAACAAGGAAGGTAAAGAGGTCTATTGTTCTAGTATGTGCTCAAGAATAAAAAGCTGAATAAGAAAGAATGCATTCTGGTACTGGTAGTTAAGTGACGTCATCGTGCAGATGGCCTATTCATTGCTTTAACAAATAGCAAAATCAAACCTTGGTGCACTGGCCTTTTTTCTTGCGAGAGAACGGACAAACCATCCATCCATTTGTTCGTCTTAATGCAGATTCAATAAAAGCAGAAAACGTTTTCGTCACAAATTGGGTTTTTCCCGTTTTCACACCAGACGACTTGTCTGTCATAAGACAATATTTCCGTCCAGACGATTTGTCCGTCTTCTAGTTGGAAGAGTGGTCAGCCCTGATGATAAACCACTGCACAGTTCCCTGCGCCATTTTGAAAGGTAGCCGGGCCTGATGCAAAGTCCAGGCTACCTTCTAAGATGGCGCAGGGAACCGTAAAGGGGACTATTGACACATTTTGGCGCGACTGGTTCTGTATTGAAATCAGAATTCCTTTCCGTTCAAAGAACAAAATGTGAGTATTTTGTTTGCATGTTATTCACAATGAATTCTGTTGATAACAAGTCTGATTTCAATACATTACCAGCACAAAAACCAGCATTTATTTTGGTGTTGGTTTGATGCATGCTGCCTTAGGGCCTGTTTATATGGAAGCGAGTTGTCCCTGCTAGCCGGTATAACTCTATTGTCTTGAATTCCCCGGGGAACACAAAACAATAGAGTTATCCTGGCTAGCAGGGACAACTCACCATCATATAAACAGCCCCTTAGCTGCGACAAAGGTTATTGAAATAAATGTTAGTCGTAGTGGTAGCCGTTATTCTTGGTTTCGTAACGGTATATCTGTGTTTACTTGCAGACCTTTAATTGAAGTATATCACCTATGGTGTTTAGCTGGAGGAGATATGGAGGGAGAACTGAAAAGACAAGGACTGATTAAAACAAAAGCTCCGATACTGTCACTACCCAAGTGAGTGGAAAAACCTAAGGAATAATTGGTTGCGGTAGTGGTTATTTATCTTTAAACAACTCATGAATAATTAATGAGAAATTCACAAACGAAATCATGAACATGACCACGTGTTGTATATCGATCTGATACAGCACTAGCCTCCTCTGCAGGCAACTCCTCCAACTCCTCCAACTTCTACTTATTTTCTTATTTAGGATTCCTGTGGTATTTCGGAGGGAAGGTCCCTCCTTAAAACAGGAAACCCAAAAGTAAAAATAAGTTGCCTGCATAGGAGGCTATTTCAACACTAGTGTTGTATATCCTTATTTGCAGGAGTTTTAACTTTCTTCATATATTCTTTCTAATTTTTTTTAGTGTATTTCTGAACACTGGGGTAGAAATGGGAGCAGAAAAAGACAAGATTCTACTGCTAGATGAAACTACTATTTCTTTATCACTATCACAACTAAGAGAGGTAGGTCAGAAATGCATTGTCATGTAGTTCTATTCGTTCTCTTCGTGCGATCGCCTGCGATCCCGATCGCAGGAGTGTATAATCGCACTCGATCGCACTTCACCAAGTGATCATATGGAAACCAGGCTTTCAGGCCGACGTTCAACACTAAACGAAAAGTCACTGCAACACGAGGGGGCGATACGTCGCTTCAACATAGGCATTGCTTCAACAAGACATCGCCGCGACCAAAAATCACTGATTTTGTTGCTGTCGGATATTACGCACGAATTCCAACCAGTTTTGATTTGTGTGACGTGTTGCGGGGACAAAAAGTTCCACAACAACTCTATGTGCACACGAGGTGGATTGTCGCCGCCACGTGTCGCCGCGTCGTGTTGCCTCGACTTGTCGCCTAGTGTGTACCGGTCTTAATATATCCGTGAAACATTAGTATTACTATTTAGTTCAATTTAGTGCTAATTCTATTGTTTTCTGTTGTTTAATTTGCAATATTTTTTAGTATTTAGCTATAGTCCCCTTCACGGTTCCCTGCGCCATCTTGAAAGGTAGCCGGGCCTTTGCATCGATGCGAGACGATCGACTCTACGCTTGTACCGTTGCAGCTTTACTAATCTCTGATTTTTTTATTATTGCAGAGGCTTCAACACGTCGGGCTGTGTTCTTACTATCCACTTATTGAAGAAAACGAGTAAGTAAACAATCTATCGACCACTCCGTTATTCAGTTTTTCTCAATCATTATATCTGAAAATTGTTCATGTTTCAGCCCAGCATCTCGATCGGCTATGCTAGATATAGCAGAGTTACCGCTGGTCATCAGAGAACGAACTGTAGACTATCAGGTAGGGTAGTACATTTGTTTATTTATTCGTTTATTTATTGATTTGATCATGGTCTGTCTCATGGTCTGTCTGTCTGTCTCATGGTCTGTCTGTCCGTTTGTTCGTTCATTAAATCGTTCGTTCATTCATGTATTCATTCATTCTTTCGTTGCATTGTTTGGGCTCATGTTCTCTTGTTCGATCTTTTGTTCGTTCGTTTATTGTTTGTTTATTCCTTTTTTGTTTATTTTTGTTCTGTCAAATGCCTTTTCTTTTCGTATCCTATGCCATTAAGATACATATATATTTATCTTCATTTATAATAGTTCCATCGTATTGTTCTGTTTGTGCTCATGCTCTCTTGTTCGTTCGTTCATTGTTTGTTTATTCCTTTTTTGTTTATTTTTTTATTCATCAAATACCTTTTTTTTCGTATCCTTTGCCATTAAGAAACATATATTTTTATCTTTATTTATAATAGTTCCATCGTATTGTTCTGTTTCAAAGGCTTCTCTTGGTAAGTGTAACGACTATCCGATATTTTTGTGTTCTTAATAGAGTGTAGTGTACCATACCCTGGGTGCCAGAGGTATTATTTTCCGTTTGATACTCAAACGGAAAATAATACCTCTGGCACCCAGTGTAAGTGTACCATAATGTCTGTCATATCTGAGAATGCGTATCAAAGATATGCCTATTGTTCTGTTCCAATCTCAACCTGCTAAAAAAAGAAAAAAAATATCGCGCGCTAATCAAAGTCTTCTGTTACTTCTCACCTACAATATCATATATGGTAATGACATTGTTTTCAAGATTGCATACGGTATCTTTGATACGGACTTCTTGCCATGAACAACTAGCTACAATCATGCTCAAAATTGTTAGGACAGATCGTTAGGACATTGTAACATTTTTATGACCCGTTTTTGTTTGAAATCTAAAAAATATACAAAATAAATTTTGGCAACCCCCTCCCCCCAAAAGCAATATAGATTGGCCTTTCTCGTGAGAGCTATTTCACATTCCGAAAATTTAACATTGATTCGGGGAATAGGGGAGAACGGAAAATTTTTAATGAAATGTAGTCAAATTCTAAAGAATATATTACACGCTATCGAGGGTGAGGAAGATCAATGAGAACCGCGAAAAGGTCTATTAGTCAACAGTCCCCTGCACAGTTCCCTGCGCCATTTTGAAAGGTAGCCGGGCCTTTGCATTGAAGCGAGACGAACGTTGAGCTTGCAATGATAGAGACCTTTTAACACCCGGGAGAAGTATTCCTGTGTTCGAGATGGTGCAGGGAACTATAAAGGAGTCTATTCGTTTTGTATTGCTGCATGGGTATACCTACCTTGATTTTTCTGCACATTACAAGGTAAATTTGCAGGGCTGAAAATGTGCATTCTTTCTTTCACGCTCTTTCAGTGATACAGCATGGGTAACCTTTTGTAAAATAGATTGATAGATCGTGTACTGTATGACGTTGTAACTGTTTTATTTTCAGGGCTATCCGTACACACGAGATAGACTGGTACGAGAGGCTCGTACGGACATCCCTCCTTTCCTGAGGGGCAAGATATGGGCTGCTCTACTTGGTGTACAGGTGCGCTGCATGTAGCAATGTTTTCCTTAAAGTGCACCTGACGCCCTTCATGATCATATTTTGCAAATCTGTTGTACATGAGGTGTATAATAATTAGTGTACTTAATATTTCTTGATGTCGACCTCTCCTTTTTGAGATATGAACATTTGAAATCTGAAAATGCAAATGAGGTGACGTCATCCCAGGAATTTGTCAAAGTTTTGTTTCAAAGCTGACAGCAAGCTTGTTTTTGTAAAGTAGTAAAAAAGTTAATGGTAGTGTGAATATTAGTAATACAGATATTGAGCTTTAAAAAATTGCTATAATTATTTCCAGAGAACTTTTGTATATTTAATGAGGCCTGGGATGACGTCACTTCATTTGCATTTTCAGATTTCAAATGTTTATATCTCAGAAAGGAGAGGTCGACATCAAGAAAAATTAAGTACACTTATTATACACCTCATGTACAACAGATTCGCAAAAGATCATGAAAGGCGTCAGGTGCACTTTAAGTTATAAATTATGCTTTGAGATTTGTGAAATAATACAGTACAGTACAGTACAGTTTCTCTATTGTTGACCTGGTCAACGAAGAGCCAGAGTGAATCGCTGGTTGATCACTCTGCTGAACTCATTTTTGGACTGTGTTAATCTCTTTGCCTGGTCCACTGATGTTCCCATCAACTGTCCGATCTTTATCCATGGATCTCTGTAATATCTCCTACTTGGCTTCGCAAATAGAACCTTTTTTGTGATTGCATTATTGTGATCTCGACATATATGTGCAATGTACTTCAGATATTGTGAGTAAATGAAATCTCTGAGGGGTATCGTCTTCATGATATTCTGGATTTCATCATTTGTGTAGACAAAGCTGTAAACTTCTTCTTCTGAATCTTCTGATGCTTTCTTTCTTTTCCACCCTCCTTTTACCATGCTCCGTAGTATCTGGTGCCAACAAACTTCAAGTCTATTCAGTTGTTGTTCGTTAGGAAACCATGCTTGTGTACCATAAATTAACCGCGATCTAACACACGCTTCCAGGATTTTCCGTCTTGTGCACAGGTTGACATTATTGTCCGTTAAAATATTGCAAAGCTCATTGAATTTTGCATTTGCCCTGGCAACACGCATTTCAGTGAAACATCCCTTTTCCTCAGTTGTTATCATTTGCCCTAGGTACATAAATTCTCTGACATTATCCACGACTTGATTGTTAATGCTGAATAGTGTTGGCTGTTTTGCAAGGTCGTCATCATTAAATACCTGTGTTTTGGTCTTCTTGAATGAAATTTGAAGCCCAAATTGTTGGCACACATTATTTATTATGGTGAGAAGTTGCTGTGCCTCACTCGTTGTTTTACAGAAAAGTGCAGCATCATCTGCATAAAGTATCCACTTCATTATCTCCACTCCACGCATTCTTCCACCACGCCGCTGCTCCCTGTTGGTGCACATATACGGGATATTGAATTCGAGATTGATACCCCAGCCATCAGGAAAGGCTTTGTCAATTTCATAGGCCGCCACTGTCAGAACGTAGTCAAAGTAGTAGTTGAACAAGCATGGAGATTCTTGTCCACCTTGTCTACATCCTATGAGCACATCAAACGTTTCTTTCATTCCCTGTATCGATGCGGTGGTGCCTTCATATAATTTTTGTAGTATGGCTACCAGATGAGTGGCTCCTGTTCGTATCTGCAGTACTCGGAAAAGAAAATTACGTGGTATATGGTCATATGCTGCACTAAGATCAACATACACTATGATGAGGGGTCCTCCATATTTCTCAATCACTGTCTTTACAATGAAGATTCCATCTGATGTAGATCTATTGTGACGAAATCCATACTGACACTCGCTGATGTGTGTTTCATATGCACCTTGTAATCTGTTAATAATAATTTTTGCAAGGATACGGCTGATCATGATCATGGTTAGAGTCGTAGTCGGAGTCGTAGTGACAGCCACAGTCCTAACCATAATCGTAATCACTATCGTAATCATTTCTTAAATCGTAATAGGCGATGTACACAAATTGCCATTTTCTAGAACAAAACATGATGGGAAACTGAGCTCTTGCAATATTTTATGCCCGCTAAATTAAATAATTCACATATGGATTTATTCACGTTCTGGGTTTTTTTATGCTAAAATGATTGCATTTTTTATAAAGAAAACAGAAAAACTGATTTTAAAGGATTATTAACCGAGCGTGAGGTATGTACGGGAAAATATCAGACCGAGGTCTTGACAGTACGGAACGAGCGCAGCGAGGTCCGTACAAAAAAGACCGAGGTCTGATATTTTTCCGGACAGACCGAATAAGCGAGGTTAATAAATCGTTTATTATATGGCTTTTTTTCTTAGCGATATACGAAATCACAAATATTTTATCGCCGAATCTCTCATTATTGAATGAATAAACACACAAACTAAACTGGCTAAAAACACTTTGCAGGTATGAAAAGGTAAAACTTTAACAAAATATTTATTGCAATACTTTACAAGTTGTTTTTAATTTTACGGTCTGAAAAAAAATATGAAAATTGGACCGTTGTCATGGTAACGGTCTGATATGGGAAAATATCAGACCGGAAATCAGCCAATCAGAGCGCGCGTACTATCGTAGCCATATAATAATGGGGTTTATTTACACCTAAGAACGTTGTCCTGACTTTTGTAAATTAGTGGGAAATGAATTAATTAAAAGACAAAAGAAGATCACTCAAGCTGAACTCTTTCTTTTGTCATTCCTTTCTTTCTAAATTACTAATGTTCTTTTTTCATGTGTCAACATTCTTGCAATTAGGTGTAAGTTGGCATAAAAAGTGAAAGTACTCAGTTTCCCATAATGCTTTGTTTTAGAAAATGGTGCTCGTGCACGTATCCTATTATAAACAATCGTAGCCATTGCCATATCATATTAACCTTACTCTTATTTTTACCATTAGTTATTATTGTTGTCGTTCTGAAAAACAATCTACATTCATCAACAAACTTTGTCATACTTTTATCTCGTGATAATGGGGAATTATTTTCCTTTAGGGTGATACACAGGGAACGTACGATAGCGTAGATAAAGAATCACCGAGTAATGCTGATCGTCAGGTTAGTTCACATCAACAAACCTTTCACCATTGATGAACACAGAACACAGAGTTCCTGTGTTAAGAAACGGAAGGAGAGGACTAGGGATGAAAGTGGGCGAAAAAAATAAGAAATATTGCCTTTTTTCCTCCCAAGTCCTCCTCGACTTTCCAAAGGAACCCCAACACCAAGCGAGAGTTGGCTGCGGAGGAGTCTAGTGATGACCACAGGGAACCCAGTTTTGACTGTGTTATTGTAATTGGTTGTAGATTGAAGTGGATATTCCTCGCTGTCATCAGTACGACCCTTTACTGTCATCGCCGACTGCACATGAAAAGTTTAAGCGAGTCTTAAAGGCCTGGGTTGTATCACACCCCAACCTGGGTTACTGGCAAGGTATGAAATCTTTTTACAGTGAAGACACTCGAACCGCACAAACACTTTGAGTTTTTCTGTTACTTTGTTTAAGCCACATCCCATGAGCGAATAGATTAGAAATAAGATACATTATAAACACTTAGTGTATTTGAACTCACTGCTTTATTTTTAGAGGTTTTGAAGCTGTAGAAAGTTCAGAAAAGAATAACATGAAAAAATTGTTCATGGTTCGATTGTCCTCACTCTAACACGCTCTGTTTATTGACCTTAATATAAACCTCACAGAGCAACTAATTCCCGGTTAACCTCTAATAAAACAAAAACACAATGAGTCAGAACGAGGCTTACCGTGTATACGATTTGTTGGTTTGTGAGGAAATTCTATTGACATCTAAAACTTCTAGCCAGACACAGGTGTTTTAGTGCGTGGGGCGACTCACACTAACTACCTGTCACAACTAATAGTCCCCTTCACAGTTCCCTGCGCCATCTTGAAAGGTAGCCGGGCCTTTGAATCGAAGCAAGACGAACGTTGAGCTTGCAATAATTCGTCTCGCTTCGATGCAAAGGCCCGACTACCTTTCAAGATGGCGAATAGTGACTGTGAAGGGGACTATTATCTGTTTAGGAGGAACAACTACGTAATTTGACAATCATGGCTTACATGTAACACCCGAATAAAGTAGGGTTTTTGCATCTTATTAGATATTTGTGTATTTGTATAAATGTGTACTGCAACCTTTCTGCAATTGAGTGTATTTACATCATATTTATCCCACATCATAGAGTGCAGACACTATGTTCGTGAAATATCACCAAAGTTATTTGTTGCTAACTAGTTGTTAGTTAGTAACTATTTGTCACTATCACACAACCAGAACATACACTGGAGACACTAAATACACAAGAGACTTGGACCATGGACAATGACTTTAATGATTTGAAAATACGTTTTATTGTTAATATCTATTGTTTGTACAATGTTCTGGTTGAGTGATAGTGACAAACAGTTACTAACTAACAACTAGTTAGCAGCAAATAACTTTGGTGATATTTCACGGGCATAGTGTCTGCATTCTATAAAATACAGCCAATCAGAATGCCTGAAAGCCGTTGTATATTCGGCGGTATTCAACTGATATGATGTGGGATAAAATAGTTATACAATTTTTTCGAGTGGCATACCGTGAAATATCCCACGAGTCACTTGTATATTGTCTAGTATAAAGGCGAGTGTATATGCAAAGAAAATACAAGTGACCAGCTGGATATTCCACGGGATGGCATGAGAATTTTATAGTTTCTACCATGTATTCATTCCAGGTCTTGATTCTCTGTGTGCTCCTTTCTTATCCCAGCACTTCAATGATGAAGGTAAGCTAGCAATGTCACACAATAAAGTCAAAGTGATTACTAACAAACTGCTACCATGAGCTCCAGGAGGTTTTATTCGTTGTTCTACTTATAGTAAGCGCCTCAACAGAACAATAACATTTAGTATGATTACACAAGTGAAAATAGAAAACCGCGTACGGTGATTGGTCTAGAAATTCACACATAATTCACAGATAAATGATTTTGTTGTGGAATAATGTGTTGAAATGCGTTCGGTGTGAGTGAAATACAGCTACATGAAATATCCAGCGTGGTCGGTCCTTGTGGTGTAGTGGTAAACACATCGGACTAAAAAGCCGAAACCGTGGGTTCGAGTAACGCCAAGAGATTTGATATTTTTGTATCTATAATGTTTTGGTGTTTTTCTTTTTC
This sequence comes from Metridium senile, assembly GCA_949775045.1. NCBI lineage: Eukaryota > Metazoa > Cnidaria > Anthozoa > Actiniaria > Metridiidae > Metridium > Metridium senile. The sequence continues at coordinate 43,352,952 of OX459095.1, forward strand.
AGCATTAGCGTATTCTTGCATGTCAGCCTTTATTCCTAAGTATCTGTACAACTTTTTCCTAAAGGATAACGCACCTATTATTCAAGGTGAGTGACTTCTGCTTGACAAGCAAAAATATATTGTAAAGCTTAAAAACATGAATACTTTAGTGAAGTCTTTTTTGTTTGGCTTGAAAACATTGACATCAGAAGAAGAAGTTCAAGAACACTGAATGATCAAAACTTTCAATCTCATCGCGTTATTAGTTGGCTATTATCTCTCTGTCATGTCTTCAGTTTTATTATAGTCGTTGTTTGTTTTTCGTTTCTTTCTTTGTCTGTCATTATTTTGTTTCTTTGTTTGGTTGTATGTCTGCTATTTTGTAACTTTTTTGGTCTGTCTGGTTTTTTTTTGTTTCTTTGTGTGTATATTTGTTTGTTTGTCAATTTGTATATTTTTCTGCATTTTTCGTTTGTGTGTTTGTTTATTTTGTTTGTTTGTTTGTTTGGCTGTCTTTCTCTCTATTTGCTTGTTTTTTATTATATATTTGTTTGTTTTGTTTCGGGTTTATTTGTGTTTGTTTATTTGTATATTTATGTTCTTCTTCTTCTATTACTTCTACTTTTTTCCTTCAATATTTTACTCTTTCTGTAGAGTACCTGGCTGTGTTCTCTCAACTGATCGCTTTCCACGACCCTGAGCTGTTTACACACATGCAAAACATTGGATTCATTCCAGAGGTAAGCAACAACAGTGCTTGTATCCTCCATTGTAATGTGTATTGTGTGGTTCATGCCTAAGTAAATTCTTAGTTAGACAATAACTGAATACTAAATAGTCAGTATTAGCTTCACGGACTTATGGTATGCACTCAATGAAATTGTTATGTTTTAAAGGTGACGAGTTACTCAGTGAAGATATTTGTCAGTGCATAATTACCATAAAACCCGCAAGAATCTTCTCTAAATTTCACTGTTTATTTTTGTGTTTTCAGCTGTACTCTATTCCATGGTTTCTGACGATGTTTTGTCGTAAGTTTTTATAATTTTATTGTCAACAAATCATTTATAGTTGCTGTACGTTCCTTCATGAAAGCGTAAAGGCCGGTACACACGAGGGAGCTTGCTCCCGCAACATGCTCCTGGGTGATCCTGGGTCATTTTGCAAGACCAGTACACACGAGGGAAACGAGGGAGCGAAACGATGCAAACAACCCGACCGGAGCATGGGAACTATTTTTAAATCCAACAATTTGATTGGCCAACTGAAGGCAGGTTGTTGCGCGGCAGAAACGTTTCAATACCCACGAGGGAGCTTGCTCTTGAAACACGCTCCTGCAACAGATTTGGTTTGCGTGAAATCGTTGGTACACACGAGAGAGCTTTGCTCCGGGAGCATGTTGCGGGAGCGTTTTGCGGGAGCAAGCTCCCTCGTGTGTACCGGCCTTAAGAGATTCAGGACATATACGCCTAATTTAAAAAAGGTTGTCGGGGCGAACGGCGATTGGTGATTGGCGATTGGCGATTGCACGACCGAAAGGAACTATGGGTAATACGAATTCCTTCTTATTCGTTTCTAAATTACCCAAACAATGCCTCCACCGTTCAGCGAAACCTTCTAGACACCCATCTAAGTTCATCGCTGAACGGTGTTTGGGTAATTTAGAATGGAATAAAAAGAAATTCGTATTAACCACAGTCCCTTTCGGTCGTGCAATCGTCAATCGCTGTTCGCCCCGTCAACCTTTTTTGAATTAGGTGTAATAACCAGTTCAATTTTGTATCTTTCTAGACGTCTTTCCATTGCACAAGATCTATCATTTGTGGGATACTCTATTGCTGGGGAATTCATCGTTTCCTCTTTGTATTGGTGTTGCTATTCTACAGCAGCTAAGGGACCAACTACTGTCGTTTGGATTCAATGAGTGTATATTATTATTCTCTGATATGCCAGGTATTTATATCTCAAACTATATTAGTGACAAATTTAAAATAGCTTCCATCATCGCGGTGATCAGGTCGGGTTACTTTGAGCGTAAGAGGCAATGGTCTCCCATAGCCTCTGGACGCTTTCCCACAACCGTAGGGTAATGTAGGCTCATTCCCTAGCAGTGGTGGCTTCGTATTCCTGGCGGCTGTGCACTGAGTCTAAGGTAATGCGACCTAAAACGGCTCTAAAGGATACTACTTAATAAAGCCTTCTTATGAACCCTGAACCCCTATTACTTAAAGTGACGTCAGATAATAGCCGATCACACAGGGCTCCCACAAATTAACAGATAACACCAAATATCTATATGTATTAAGTGACCAAGGAAATATTTAATTTTCGAAAAAAGCAAACAAATTTGTGCTGACAAGCTTAAAGAAAACCTGCAATGGACCAGTTTCGTATTATCTAGCACCGCTGTACTATTTGACATAAGGCGCATTTGCACAGGGATAGCTTTAATTCAGAGTATATTCAAATGTGTTTTCTATTGTTAGGCGAAACCATTTTGTCGTGCTTTACTTGGAATTTGTAAATATTTTGACAACAAATCGAGGCTTAGCCTGTACAAATTAGTCCTTTTTCAAATTGAAAGTGCAGCGGTGGTAGATAATATAAACTGGAGTGTTTCATCTTGTACTTTGTTTATTAGGCATAGACATCGATCGTGTTGTTAGAGACTCCAAAAAGATTTTCTCTTGGACCCCAAGGACAGCTTCTTTAAGGCGACATGAATATGCCGTTGCAACATCGAAAGGGAAATCTGTGAGTATAATGCCACTACAATGCATGTAGACTATTTAACGATTCCCAAGGTTCAAACTCAGCCTTGATAGCTTTTGAGATATCCTTGAAACAGCCTTTGGAATATTTAGAGTTTAAACATTGTACACCTTTTCATACTGTTCTATCGTTTACAGGAAAAAGACTTCTTGCCATTAAAACATCTCAAAGAGGAAGTGTGCCCACGAATCACCGCACAAGACTTGATTCATATCATGGAGCTGGGTAATAATATCCAATCCTGGACAACAGGGTCACCCAAGAATAACGCTAAACCACGTGGTATTGTAGTGGACGTGCGCTCGCCTGAGGAGTATCCTTGATTATACTGGAATAAAACACTTTTGAAAGTCTTGCTTGCTTGCTTGCTTGCTTGCTTGCTTGCTTGCTTGCTTGCTTGCTTGCTTGCTTGCTTGCTTGCTTGCTTGCTTGCTTGCTTGCTTGCTTGCTTGCTTGCTTGCTTGCTTGCTTGCTTGCTTGCTTGCTTGCTTGCTTGCTTGCTTGCTTGCTTGCTTGCTTGCTTGCTTGCTTGCTTGCTTGCTTGCTTGCTTGCTTGCTTGCTTGCTTGCTTGCTTGCTTGCTTGCTTGCTTGCTTGCTTGCTTGCTTGCTTGCTTGCTTGCTTGCTTGCTTGCTTGCTTGCTTGCTTGCTTGCTTGCTTGCTTGCTTGCTCTTAATTACTTCTTTCTTTCCTTTCTTTCTTATTTACTTCCTTCCTTCCTTACTTGCTTGCTTGCTTACCCTCTTACTTACTTACTTACTTACTTACTTACTTACTTACTTACTCTTACCTACTTTCTACAGTTTATAATTCATACAGATTACTTTAACATCGAACCTTAACTAGCCTATTAGATTTCATCGCGGCCGGGTTCCAGGAAGTGTTAATATACCGTTCAACCAGGCGTTCCTTGAAGATGGTGCTCTCGCCGAGTCTACTGCTTCTAACACACTTTCAAAATTCAGAGGAAAAATTGTTATAATTATGGGAAATAAAACCAACTACCCTGCTAAGGTATGCCTTAAACTGACTTAATGAATGAGGTAATGAATGAATGAATGGATGGATGGATGAGTGGGTGGATAGATGACGAATAATTGATTGAATAATTGTTTAGATGGATGGAAGCATTTATTAGCAGAAACTCAGGGGATTTTAACACACCATACATTTCTTTTGTTCGATGCTCAAGAATATTCTATGTACTTGGTTGAATTTTTTCCCGTAGTTATTCAAGTCTTCTTGCTTTAGAACTCTTAAAATGATATTAAAGGATATAATATCAACCGCACGATCCAATATTTGGTATATCTCCCGGCTCTGAATGCCAACAAATTTAGCAAGAACTTTGCATGAAGCAGCCATTTTGATTTGAGCTTCGAATACCCGTATCAAAGATATGCCTATTTTACAAAAACATTAAACTGTCTCTGACTTATCTTCGGGAACCCAGGGGTATTCTTCTGTCGCTCGTTTCTCGCTTCCACAACATATACCCCTGGGAACGTAGTCTGTTGGAGCTTGTTCCGGAAGTCAAAATTCAAACTTATTTAACGACTTTCTTTGAATGGTTATCTTGATTTTCATTGGTCGACCTAATAAGGTCGACCAATCAGGAAAGAGCTGAATTTTGACTTCTGGAACAAGCTCCAACAGACTACGTTCCCAGGGGTATATGTTGTGGAAGCGAGAAACGAGCGACAGAAGAATACCCCTGGGTTCCTGAGGATGTCTCTGACTAAATTTGATGATTTTTAATTAATTTTTTAGAATTTGTACTGCCTATTGTTCTGTTGCAATCTCAACCTGTTAAAAAGAAAGAAAAAAAATCTATCTCGCTAATCAAAGTCTTTTGTTACTTCACACCTACAATACCATATATGGTAATGGCATTGTTTTTCAAGATTGCATACGGTATCTCTGATACGCAAATATGGTATCAAAACCTCTAATTTCCATATCTGAATATGTCGCGGCTTGCGTATAGTATTGTATATAGTATTGTTCCAATCCCCTTATGAGTTTCTGTTATTAGTTAATGCATGATAAATGTGTGAGAGAATCAATGTATGGATTCATAATTTTTTTAGCCGTTTGTTTTTGTTTTTGTGTTTTTATTTTGTTTATAAAGACTTCTTCTTTCTCTTTCTGGGATATTTTCGTCAAAATCGCTCTAATTGAGCTAAAACTCGGTCACATACTAGAAAACAGACGCGCGTGTTCCGCCATGCGATTCAGAAACCGGATGAGAGGGTATTCCACGCTAAATACCCTCGCATCCGGTTTCGTTCTCAGCCAATCAGCGCGCTTTAAAATAATGAAGTATGAGATTCTATTGTATATTTGAGGCACAGCGAAAGGGTATTTCGCGACTCCATACATTTACTGTAAATAAGCAAATTACTAAACATCACAAGTGACGAACTTGGGCTCGCTGTGGTTTTCTTAGTGGTTTTCTTAGACAAAAATAAGTCAAAATTATGAATACATAAAACATGGGTTTTATGTATTCATAATTTTGACTTATTTTTGTGCATTTCGTTTTTCTCAGATTGGTGCAGAACTTGTGAAGCTGAGTTTCCGACGGGTGTGTGTATTGGAAGAACCAGGAATCGGTGTACTTAGATCACAAGCTATACTTACTGTTCAGACCTAGTATTGTGTGTATTTTAGAACAATCACACTGATATACTATATAAAGAAACTCTACGAGAACTTGAAGATTAAGGGACGGACCATTTGATATTTGATTGGGGGAGGGCTGTTTTGATGTGCCCGATATTTTGTGGGGGGGGGGGGGGGGGGGGGGGGGGACACAGATGTTGCAAGATATTTTTGGGGTAGTACGTACTCAATACTTTTTGTTCGTGCAACAAAGGCTGCTCGATATTTTTTTCGAGTTGAAAAGCTTGCTCGATGTTTTTTTTTTAATTCAGCCCCCCTCCCCATCAAATATCAAATGGTCCGTCCCTAAGTAGAAATAAAACGGGGAATCAGGCGAGTGCCTCTCGTGCCTCACATGTTTTCTCTTTCTTTCAAGGCCAACACTATCACATTAAGATAGCACCCGCAGTCTATGAGACCCCGGCTACACGGATCCGGATACTTTTGAAACCGCATACTTTTTGATGCGAATCGGCCTATCGTCCACACGAATCCAGTGAATCAGGTCACTATACTTTTGAATAGGAAACGATCAACAGGATTCGTGTGGACGCAAATATTTCTATGCGGTTTCAGCCGGATCGGATTCGTGTAGAAGAGGCCTCAATTTCAGTTCAATTTTATTTTGCATTTACAACATGGAAAATTATGAGAAAACATAGAAAGGTTTTATAAAGCCAAAGTAGACGACATCAGGCGATTTTCTACGCTTGTTGGAGCGAATTTCAATCGTCAGCGAATTTGATCGCCAATATATGTCATATAACACAACTAACCAACCAGATTACAAACAAACGAACCAACACAACCAATCAGTCAACTAGCCTATCAACCAATCGATAGATGGATGGATGGATCAATCAACCAATCCATCCATTTATTCCATTCACCAATCAATCAATAGATCCATCACGTAAATTTGGTAAACTTTTCCAGTGCCCTCGTGAGGCTTAGTCAATTATTCTACATGGTATACACGTGAAATAGCTAGTCGCACGATACTTTTGATAATCTTTCCCCAAAAACTGGAGAAACGATTAAGAGTCATCGGAACTGAGTAAATTGTTTTGTTCGAGTGGTATGAAAAGGAGTTTCTGGAAACAAATAGGTGTGAATTAACTGTCTTTTAATTATCTTAAAAGATAATTATAACCTAAAAATGACCAGAAGTCGCCCTAAGACGCCGCAACTATAAACTTCTTTAGTAATCTTACGAGGTTTTGATGGGAAATAGGGGCGGTCTAGGGCTACTTAGGGCGTCTTAGGGTGACTTTTGGGCCCGGAGTAGGCCTTAAACAGAAATAACAAGCTATTACAGCAACCAAGACAACAAGCAAAGCATGTAAGAAACCATCAACGTGAATAAGCACTGTTATCAACGTGATCAGAGCGCAGTTTTACAGTATAAGAAATTGTATTTGCCATGATGATGTCGTGAATATATTTTCCCAATCACGTTCTTTTCCTTTAATGGCCGTTTTTAGTCCTGAAAGAATATAATAAGAGATTATTAAATTGATTGCAATTTGTTGTCTAGAATTTAATTTTAAAAGTATTAAAATTTTCATAATTATGTTTCGATCTTTCAACACGTAGCTTCTTCAGAGTTCTGACCAGTGTCTTTAACTATAAACTTAGCCAAATAGGCGGCGGTTGTGGACAGAACATGCTGAAACTATAGAATAACTTTAGTGAAAGAAATTATCTTTAGTAATATAAATTATTAGTTCATACTTATTTTAAGTCGAGTTGTCAACTTTGGATCCACAAAACCGCTACCACCATCACCAACACGATTAGAGCGTACTTCACATTTCGAAGTGTACCAGTAAGACATTGTATTTGATCTCGTGTATTTTTATTCTCAGTTTCAATTTCCCTCAGAGCACTGCAAATCAAAGCCTTTTCATCAGTTGTGAAAGATTATGATAAGAGATAATATTGACCGAATTTTAATTTGTTGTCCGACTTAAAACAATTATATAACTTCAGTGTTCTGTGTGTTTCTTGTCTATTCTAGCACCCGCCTATACAGTGGAACCCCGTTAATCCGGCCACCGAAGGGACAGCCTAAAGTAGCCGTATTAACGGGGAAGCCGCATTAAGCGGGTACATTTTATAGAAAATGTATATGGACATGCATGTCGTCGGGACGTTAAAAACTCAGTGGCCGCAATAACGGGGTGGCCGTATTAAGCGGGTGGCCGTAAGGCGGGGTTCCACTGTATCTACAGTATCCCTATACTGTGACACTGGGTGTTTTACGTGATTTCACCAGTTGTTTCATCGACAATCCTGCAGGCCGACCTTATATCGTTGGAGCGACTCCATGAAACGAGACCTACGTCGATTTAACGTTCTTATGCGAGAAGACATGAAAGTCTAACCATTTTTACAGATGAAATTACAAAGGTACTCCTCGATTATTTTAAGATCGGGCTATTACGATTACGTTATTCCCGTTGGGAAAGATACTCTATGTGCCTCGTCTTCTTGGAGAAGGAAGTACGGCCGGAGGTCCCGTCCCAATCATATACACCTAATCCAAAAAACGTCGGGTCCGCCGCACAGTCCTCGCGCCAAGACCGTGAAGGAAAACACAGTGAATATTTTGATGAGAGTGATAAAACAAGAAAATAAAAGTAGACACAACACTATTTCGTTGAAAAAAGTACCACACTAGAGTGTGAACATGCAAATAAATTAATTACTGATTAGATATAACCAATATCTTTCACAGTCTTGGCGCGAGGACTGTGCGGCGGACCAGACAACGTTTTTTGGATTAGGTGTATATAAGGTGGACCTAAAAGATCATGTAGCGTGTATAATTATGACCATCGCGGAATAGTAAGCAATTAAAGTAATTGAAATCTGACGTTGTACGCTGTTGTAGTGAGTGACCCTGCCTTCCTACGAAGGAAAAAGCAATAAACCAAAGCCTGCGTATTTGCATGTGTTGCTTGCAACCGAGCGGAGTTATTAAAAACAAAAAAAACCCTCTGAAGAAGATCTTAATTTGGAAACGTCTTTATATTTTTGTATACAAGTATACAATGATGACATGAACCCCGACTTCAACTATTACATTAGTAGAAGAAATTATTATATCATACTTACTTTTATTAGTAGAAGAAATTATTATATCAGACTTACTTTAGTAGAAGAAATTATCATCTCAGACTTACTTTTTGTCCCGCTGTGCACATTTTGTATCCAATCTGGAGTATTCCCGTTCAAGGCTGTAAACCATACTTTTAGTGGCCATATTTTGCTTTGTTTCTTTAGAAAATTCCTCTAATTGGTCATTAAGAGAACAAGTTTTACCATTAAGTCGGGTTGTCGTATTTTGGATTTTTCTGATATCTCCCAAAGCATCAGCTGTTTGTCCAGAAATTCCATGTACTTGGTACGCAAGTGATGAAAGCTGACTATTGAGTTTTTGTTTTGTAGTCCCATTCAATTGTTCCATCCTTTCCAAATCATTATTTGTTTGCTCAGAAAGTTCATGTACTTGGCGCTCAAGTGATGAAAGTTGATCAGTTATTGAACTAATGTTTTTTCTCATCTCTCCCATGTTGTTTCCAAGGCCACCGACATGTTGTTTGGTATTTTCATATTTCTCTTTAATGTCATCCAATTCATTTTCGAGTCGTTCAAGCTCTTCTGTTGCAATATTTTTGTTCTCATCTATCGCATTAGTATTTGAAACGAGTACAACTGACATTACAGATAACTTGTTTGTTGTTTCTTCTTGATTGCCTTGCAGGTTGATAGTGTCAGATCCTTGTTTTTTGTTTGTGTTGTTTAAGTCTTGTTGAATTGCCAGAAATTGCTTTTTTAGATTGGTAGTTTGGTCTTTTACTGATTTAGTCTTAGTTTCAAAGTCTTTGTTCATGGTTTCTATTTGCAATTTTAGTTGCCGATTCTCTTCTTGAAGAGAAAACATCGTTTCCATTGTGAAGGCAAGATGATATGTAATGACGTGTTCACTGTGGGATTTTTGTGGACCCTAAAAATATAAGTAATATTATAAGCACATTCAATTTCATTGTATTCCATCATCATCATTTATACTATTATAATCATCATCGTTATCATCATCATTTTGATTATGATGATCCGTGATCATCATCATCATCATCATCATCACTATTATCATCATTGTCGTCATCATTATCACCATCAAAATGATCATTATCATGCATCATTAACATCATTATCAAAATCTTCAAATTACCATTATTGCAGTTATCACCATCACCACCATCATCACCACTATTACCATCATCGTCATCATCACCGTGACCATCATAATCATCATTATTAAAAAATCATTCTTAATACCTCAAAGTCACATCCAAAGTGTTTGTAGCTACATGGTATCACTCTCATGGGACATGTGTCAAAGTGATTCTGGCTGACGGCCTGACCAGGCTTTACTGGCTTGCTCTATGACAAACAAATATCAATTTACTAGTTGATACCAATACGTTTTAACCACAACTGTAGATTTATTTTGGTACCAACAAATGTGGTCAATAAGCGTTTGCATATCCACATAGTGGCTTTTCATTTGCTGGCACTGACACTACAGGGCTGTAGCACCCTCAAAATGATTGAGGGGGGCGCACCCATTGATTTCTGAAAATAGCCCTGAAAATAACTACCATTCAATACACTCAAATCATGCCCCTCCCTGTGCTACGGCACCCTCAAAATGATTGGGGGGCTCACCCATTGATTTCTGAAAATAGCCCTGGAAATAACTACCATTCAATACACTCAAATCATGCCCCTCCCTGTGCTACGGCACCCTCAAAATGTTTTTGGGGGCTCACCCATTGATTTCTGAAAATAGCCCTGAAAATAACTACCATTCAATACACTCAAATCATGCCCCTCCCTGTGCTACGGCACCCTCAAAATGTTTTTGGGGGCTCACCCATTGATTTCTGAAAATAGCCCTGAAAATAACTACCATTCAATACACTCAAATCATGCCCCTCCCTGTGCTACGGCCCTGCACTACCTCTACATTAAATAGAATTACCAGGAGAAAAAACCCTTGTGACATGCATGGTAGAGAACCACACATCAAACAATCGCAATTCACATATGATCAACTGCCCGAGCTGGGACTTGAACTCAGACCAGAGCAGTGAATGTAATGACCGCGAGCCAAATATTTTCCCGTACGGCCCTCCCACTCAGTCAACAAGTACTTAATAAATACCTGAATATCTCTCAGTTCCCCTTGCCAGGTACATCCTTGGTTTGGACAATGAACTTTGAATGAAAGGATCTTACGTTCTGTTGCCTTGTCACTAAATATCTTGAACATAATTAATTAAATTAGTTATCATAAACAAATAATTCAGTGATGAGGATAATAATGATGATAATGTAATAATAATGATTACAATTTCCAATTAAGAAATGGGACTCATTTAACATTTATAATGAGTCTTTAGTTTGAATAGCCAGTCAATTTTATCAATAAAGTTATTATTATTATTAATGATAACATTGATAATGATAAAGATAATGATGATAACAATTTTATGCATTCCAACTAACTTGTTTTTTAGTCAACTGTTCTCTGTCTATTGGACATTCTTGTTTTCTGTGAAATAATTAAATATCAATCAATATCCATTCATTGTTATAATATAGTTTGATTCTAACCCGCACTCTGATTGGTCCAAACAACACACACTGTGATTGGTCCAAACCCGTGGTTTATTTCACCGATCGACAAACTCACTGCAGTGTCGAAGAAGCGAAAAAGTTGTTGTTTGCTACCTGTTCGCTTTTCAAAATTTATACTCAGGCAATTAAAAAGCTGATATAAACATTCAATGCATAACATAAACAGAACAGTAAAAGTAACCTTTTTTGTTTGACATTTGACAGTTTTGTTAAAAAAAGAAAGAGTACATTACGCTACGCTGGAGGCATAAAAGACGCCTACACGTTACAAAACAGCAAGAAATTAGAAATGTACAAAAAAGCAGCCTTATTTGGTTTTGATGTCAAGGGATAAAGTAAGATATCTATTCAATGAAGAAAGTGAAGTTCTAATCGAAAGTCTAAAGGAGCTCACATTTCCGGCAAGCACGGCATCCAGCGTACAAAGTTTTAATAGCACACAAATTATCCAGTTGAATAAATAAGCTTGTTATAATAGACCAAATATCTTGAATCTCGGAGACTAAATCTTGTTAATCATGTTTCACGGCCTCGAAATAACCCTTGACCCCCTGGTATCAGAGTAATCTATCTGGGTGTAATGTAATTAATTATTCTAAGTTCTATAAAAATCTTTCGTTCCGCAGGAGAGTCCCACCAGTTTCAATAGTGGATATTTTCATATTTCTAGTATATATTATTTAGTATTCAGTTGATTAATAGTACTAAATAACTACATTTAATATCAATAAACCACTATAGTATTCATTAACTTGTGAACGAATATAGAATACATACCCAGATTTCTTGTGGGAAGACGTCAGACAATCTTTGCAAAATTTATGACCACATTTTGTTTGGACAGGGCTTCGTAGAACTGATTGACAAATAGGACAAATATATTCGTATTCTATTCGATCCACAAACGTATAGTCAAACCCAGAAGGAATAGGCTGTTTTTGAGCCATTTTAGTAAAATAAAAACAGCCAGGAAACTAAGTATAAAATAAAGATGTCGAAAACGAAATGACATTCGCCACCCGCCATTAAATTGGCCATCCGCATGACCCGGGACCGAATTTTGAGAAAGTGGTGATTAACCGCTGACAGCACAATGCAGGCGATAGGTGGACCACAGGCATCCCAAACAATGTGCGTCTACGACCACGATGAACATTGAATCTTTAAATGGCCCTGCATAGTCGATATGTATGCGTTGCTATGGAAATGTGGCCCACTCCCATGGATGCAATGGTACCTTGTTCGGCATTTTCTAATTCTGTTGGCAACCAATACAAGTCTTGCCTACCGTCTCTAACTGTAGGTTAATATTAGGCCACCAGACATATAGCTTCTCGCTAAAGCTTTCATCTTTACTATTCCTAAGTGGCTGTCGTGTAGCTCTTCTAAGATTTTCTCTTGTAACTTATGGGGAATTACAACTCTTAACCCCCACAAAATACAGCCTTGGTGGACTGTAAGTTCACTGCGACGTTCATATTAAGGCTTGTCTCCTTCGAAGCGTGTTGCACCGCACACAATTCTATTGTCCTTACGGCCCGTAAATTATTCAAAATAGGCTTTATTCGAATAAATTATCGACATTGATAGTTTTGATTGGTTCTTTGAACGTCTGATTAGATGAAGTTCTGAACGGTTGACAAAAGAATCATTTCACTTGTCCGACTTAAGCCTATTTATTACCGAGAACAAAGAGAGTAGGATTACTTAATTAGAATTATTACAAATTGCAACTTAACTTATTACACCGCATAACTTAAAGTGGCACATTGGGATTTGAACGTCAGCCGCAAGAGCCTTAGATAATGAGCTCAAATATACGAATTCAGCTTAAAAAAGATAGTATTATAAAAAAGGTTTTTGTAGAAGTAAAGCGCCGGGGTGCAAAATGTTGCTTGGATAACGGTGTACATGTTAATTTTGCACCCCCTACCTAAGTTTAACCTGTTATTAAAACCCACAAATTACAGTTGGAATATTGGCTCCCCACAAAAAATGCCGATTTTTGACAAATTTGAGCTCAAAAAAGATAGCATTAGTTATTGACATTATTAAACATTTGATAGTGCAAACGTTTAGTCAACATTTCATCTTTGATTTGCACCCCCTACCTAACTGAGATCACCTTTTAAATACTTTTAAAATGTATTTTATTACACGAAGTTGAGCAATTTTGGCCTGTTTTCTTTGTAAATTACCTCATTAAATACGCTTCGCCAGATTGAACTTCGCGCTCAAACAGCAGAAAAGACCCGGATGTGTCCGGGCATTCTGTGCGATGCCACCCCTTCATGATTGACTCATAGACTCTTGACAATACAGGGTCGCATCGTGTCTCCTTAGCAACCGCCTGACTGGATACTGGTAGAGGATCGAACTGTGTTGTGTGAAACACGTCTGCTGAGTCGAAGGCTGTCTCCTCTTTTTCATCTTGCTGCAAGGGTAGTCGAGACAGCCCATCAGCGTTACAATGTTCTTTAGTGTTCTTGTATTCAATGTCATACTCGAAACCGGCTAGGAACAATGCGTATCGTTGAAGTCTTGCTGCGGTCATTGCAGGCACACCTTTCTCTGGGTGGAAAATGACTGTAAGAGGTTTGTAGTCTGTGATGAGTGTGGAGCGTCTTCCGTATAAGTAGACATGGAACTTCTTGACTCCCCACTGACACAATTGGTACGGCTTCCCTATCAATCTGTGCGTATTTGCGTTCAGTAGTAACTGGTAGTGTTGGGTCATAGTGAGTTAGAACCAGGTCAGATGTGATCAAACGCTTAGCTTCATTAAAAGCTTGTTCACACTGTTCAGTCCATCTCCACTGAGCACTGACCCTTTTCAAGTAGTCGGTGCATGTAGCGGGTGAAGCATCGTAGCTGCGTTGGGCAAGAAACGGTTATAGTAGTTTATACCAGGCCAAGGAAAGAACGGACCTGTGACACGTTCTCTGGTCTGGGTGCATTCACTACGGCCTCAATCTTATCTTGTGTCTTGTGTAGGCCTCGACTGTCGATCTCGTGACCACAGAACTGTACTTTATCTTTGAAGAATTTACATTTCTCTCGGTTTGCTTTCAGACCTGCCTCTTTTATTTTATTTTTTTTATTTATAAAGATTCTGGACAAGATTACAATATCCACGGAGAAGTTCGTTCTCCAATGGTCAAACAAAACAAAACAAAACAATAAGGCGAGAAATACAATGACAACACTAATAATCAATCATTATAATAATCAACAAGTAAAATTATAGTAAAAGTGAAAGCAA